>JAHXMU010031200.1:0-22178 GCA_019455685.1 Philornis downsi | reverse complement strand
GTCTCAGTCAAACCAATATTAAAGCTCAGTTAGATTCTACTCTGGGGAAGTCTGCTCCTTCATTGACAACTGTAAAATATTGAGTAGCAGAGTTTAAACGGGGCCGTAAGTTATGTAATTCAATATTTCCATTTAAAAGGTCTCAGCCCAACCAATGTTAAAGCCATTGACAACTGTAAAATATTGCGTATCAAAGTTTAAGCGTGCCCGTACGAGCTGCCAAGACAAACACCGTAATGGTAATTGAGGTGTCCATGTCAGACACGGTTAAGAAAATTCTCAAAATGGATGATCAGAAAATGGTCGGCTAAAGGTGCGTGAGCTAGCTGAAATGATAGGCATTTCAAAAAGTGCTATACATCGTTTATTGAACGAAGATTTGAAGATGAGAAAGCTGTGCGCAAGATGGGTGCCACGCTTGCTTTCAATGGATCAAAAACAGCCTCGTGAAGAAGTTTCAATAGAGTGTTTGACGATGTTTCACCGCAATAAAACCGTATTTTTGCGTCGATTTGTAACCATGGATGAGACATGGGTTCACCACTTCATACCTGAGATAAAGAAACAGTCGAAGCAGTGGATAGGAATGAGATAATTGTGTCCAAAGAAGACGCAGACGGTTCCATCTGCAGGCAAGGTTATTGCGTCCGTTTTTTTGGGATGCACATGGCATTATTTTTATTGATTATCTTCAGAAAGGAAAAACCATCAAAGGGGAATATTATAATAATTTATTGCAGCGTTTAGGTGATGAAATTTTGAGAAAAAGGGCTCATTTGACGGAAAAGAAAGCATTGTTTTATCAAGACAATGCTCCAGTTCACACCTCCACTATTGCGATGACCAAAATGAATGAATTAAAGTTTAAACTGCTTCATCACCCACCTTATATACATTTTTTCTTAATCGCCTTAAAAATCTTAATTAATATAAGCTTAATTAAGGCCAAATTTCTCGTAATCACAGGCGGTTTTTATTCAGTATGGACGAAAATTCCAATTTATAGGAGACTGGCATATACAAAAACACAATCCTTATATAAAATTACTACGTTATGTTATTTTCTAACATTTGTGCAACATTTATCACTTATTCATTACTTAAAAGTAGTTCGCGATAGCCGTCGAGTTAGTTTTGCACGCTTCGTAAAATTTTGCGAGGTGAAAAAGAACTTGGAATCTATTGTTCTTCACTGATGACCTTGAAAAATTAGTAGAACACAAGTTGAATCCTGATATGAAAAATACTTTTTATCCCTAACTCTCACGCCTCTCTCAACGGGTATTTTTTTAGGTCTTTTTAATTACCTTCCGTTGAGACCACCATAAAGTCTCCGTTTTATGTCTTCTCGGGAATTGTTTATCGGAAACACCAACTACTTACTCTATGCTAGTGCCCATCTTTGCCTCGCGCTGCAACAATGCATAGTACAGTAATCACAAAACTGTTCGAGTGGTTTTTTGAGCACGAAATCTTACATTTCCAATGCCACATAGTCTATGCCGAGATACAGATTGCTGAAGCCATCTGGTGGAAAAATAATGGACTTCTTTTTGCTATAACTTATATATAGTTCGGATAATTAAATCATGATGCTTATAAAGCTTGAGGGCCCTCATCGTGTGGAGATTCCGTTCCATTGTGTAGGCAATGTTGATATTAAGGTTTTTGTCGCTC
Source organism: Philornis downsi (assembly GCA_019455685.1). Classification (NCBI taxonomy): domain Eukaryota; kingdom Metazoa; phylum Arthropoda; class Insecta; order Diptera; family Muscidae; genus Philornis; species Philornis downsi. The sequence continues at coordinate 20,501 of JAHXMU010031200.1, read as the reverse complement.
ACATTATCGAGTGTTCGCGATATGCTTTCGATAACATCGTTTTCATTTGACTTGTAGTAGCTACCAATTTGCTACGATCCCATTTAAAATGTTGTTAGTTAACCCTACACTATTCTTAAAATACTTAACTCACATCTAATTTGTTCTTCCATTCATTGTCAAGCCAACAATTGCAATAATAGTTGTTTTTGTTTCCTTTCATGCCCACCACATTTCAACAAGTGGGGCCTAAACAAAAATTACGAAATTTTCAACATAATTATTTGCCATTTAAAATTAGCATAATTCTGATGTACAACAAGGCAAATTGCAACAATTGTCGGAAATTTTTCACTTCTGTCCCTTTCTGTTTCGTTGCATTTATGAACAAAAAAAAAACTACAAATGTCATGCATTGGAGGAAGATGAAAACAGTGAACGTTTTCCCATTTTCCTACGCGAGCACACACGCTCGTGTGAGCAGCGGCTATTATGCTGAAATGTCACATTAAATGAAAATATACGACACCACAGAAGACAACCGCCAAAAGGAGATCTCTAAATAAAGAACAACACCCAATGGAAAAGAAAAGGCCAAACCAAACAAAAAGAACGGAGTATAAATTAGGAAAACGATCATGAAATTGCATCCGTTGAAGTGAAACAAAAATAAAAATGCCATCATAGGGACGGACCGACAACCATTTGAAGTTGACGTGAATGTGACTTGAGATATGGATGCGATTCGAGTTTTCCTTCTTCGTGCGAGATCTTTCAGAAGGAATTCAGCAGCAATTGGTTGTCAGCAAATTACTGAAATAATTACGCACACATTTACAAATTGCTCAATTGCTTTTAGAAAGAGCCAAAGCAAACAAAATGAAAGGAGAAAAATACCAAGCTTCAATCACAAGGCTGCCTGCAAATCAATGCGAGTTATTCGTTCGTTCGTTCTATAAATGCGATGACAGATAGACGTCCGTTCACTTGCGAATGGTCCATCCGTAGCATCATCCATCCATCTCCTTGTTCTGACTTCGATTTCCTGTTTGTGATTTCGATTTTTTTTTTTTTTTTTTTTGCTGTTCGTATTCGTGGAACTTTTGCAGTTGAATTCATTCAATTCATTCGTTCGTCGTCTCAATGTAATGAATGGCATGTGTTGATCATTGATTAACGGCAAATTGTCAAACAAATTGACTGATTTAAACGACAATTTGATCACAAATTACTGCGAGACAAAAACCGGCAAATATTCAGCGGCTTTTTTTGTTGAAATTATTGCAAATAACTCATTGGTATAGAGTATCTGTTACAGCAGCTGCAGCCGGAGTAGAGGTTGGCCTTTAACATGCAGTAACAGAACGTAGGAAATTCCCTGTTTGTGAATGAGAGAAACAAAAGAAATCTGTATTTTAAAAATAACACAACTTTGTGTAAAAACAATTCACAACAAATTAAAATTTATTTTACAGTAAATATCAAGAAAATTTACGAGGTATTAAAAGCGTTAAATCGGAGAATAAATTGCTGCCACAATGAAATATTTCAATAGCAAATTAATGTTGCCCTCACTGAAATGAATACTTTTCATGGTTTCTTGCACATACTTTTTACAAAGGAAATGTTTGAAGGGATTTTTCATATAACAAAATTTGCTCGAAATTCAGTTTACAAAAATATTTTTAAAACTATTTGTCTATTGAAAATATTTACGCAAAGAAAGCGAACTTCATGAAAGTCTAATTAAAAAAAAAAAAAAAACTTTTTATTGTTCCTAAAAGTTCGGAAGACCTACACTAAAATACATACCCTGAAAATGTTAAAGTTAACACTACAGCTTGAAGCGACGACAATACTAAATTTGTTATTATATCGAAATCTAAAGCTTAGGAGAGCAGTCTCTAACTAGCCGATCTAACAGAGAAGACCCAAAAAGGTTGGAAAAATTTGTTTTTATTTTTCAACATAATCTACTTTTAGCTCCATATTGTTTTTCTAGCGATATTCAATAGCTTCTATACCCTGTTTATAGTAAGAACTGTCAAATTCCTTAAAATAGCCACCAATTGCAGACTCCACTTCCTCATTGCTGGCAAATCTTTTAACACCGAACCATTTTTTCAAGTTTGGAAATTGAAAATACTCCGAGAGAGCTAAATCTATTGAATAAGATGCGAGATGAAACAATTCGTACTTTAATTCATTAATTATGGCCATCGCATTAGTGAATTTGTGGCCTGGAACATTGTCTTGATGAAACAACACGTTTCTTTTCGCCAAATGCGGCCTTTTTTTTATAATTTTATCACTTCAACGCTATAATAAGTTAACATAATTTTCGCCGTTGATGGTTTTTTACTTTCTAAAGATAATCAATAAAAATAATCCCACGAGCATCCCGAAAAACAGACGCCATGATCTTGCCTGCACATGGAACCGGGTTCGCCTTCTTTGGAAATGATTCTCCCATTCCAGTCCACTGCTTCCATTGTTTCTTTGTTTCAGGTGTGAAGTGGTGGACCCATGTTTCATCCATGGTTATAAGTCGACGCAAAAATTCAGCTTTATTGCCGTGAAACATCGCCAAACACTCTACTGAAACATCTTCAGGTCGCTGTTTCTGTTATATTGAAAGCAAACGCGGCACTCATTTTGCGAACAGCATTCTCATCTTCAGTCAATATGCGATGCGTAGCACTTTGCATATCATTTGAGCTAGATCGCGCACCTTCAGCTGACGATCATCCAATACCATTTTGTGGATTTTCTTAACCGTGTCTGGCGTGGAAACCTTAATTGGTCGACCATCACGGAGTTCATATTGACAGCTCGTACGGCCCAGCTTAAACTCTGCTATCCAAAAATATTACTGTCATCGATGAAGGAGCGAATTCCGTTGGAGGAGAATCTAGCTCGGCTTTAATATTGGTTGGACTGAGATCTTTCAAATGGAAATATTGAATTACATAGCGGTGAATCATTTTTTTCATGTTTACAAATTCACTGAGATCATTTACTTTTGATGGCTCAAATAAAAATACTTAAAATCGTGAAACTTAAAATATATGTTTTATAAGGTTGCTACTTTTCACCAAAAAATTTTTTTCAAATACTGGCACTATTTATCTATACGTCAGGTCATTCCTAAAACTATGCTATGCTATGCTATGTTCTTTGCGTCAGCGCACAAAGTGTTAAACGTACTGAAATGTTTTAGTTCACAGGTTACGAGGCTTTTTGCCACTGATAAACTTACAGCGTGTTTCCTTAAAACGAATCACTTACTTCGTTAGCACAGCTATTCGGAGGTACCCGTGTTCGTCTTTGTAATTCGAATTTTTCATTTTGAGGCGTTTTTATTTTTATTAACCATAAAATTTAGAATTTCTGTATGGAGAGAGAGAGAGAGAGTGGAAATTAATTGCAGAACCCATTCGGGTACCTCTCATATGAATTGACAGACTAAGCCGAGTTTACAGCCTGTTTCCATAAAACAAATCACTCAATTCGATCGAAAAGCAAACGAATAATTATTTCTGTTCATCTTTGTAACCCGGATAGATTTTCGTTTAGAAAATCTTTTATTTTTATTGAGTGGGGTTAAATTGTATGAACCAATTTAAAATAATGTTGGAAAAATAGATAGTTGACGTAAAATTTCATACGTTTTATAAAAACCCTGTTAGTAATGCTTTCGTTCATAGCCTATTCATTAGTTCTCCGTTTTGAATGCTTCATTGAAACAGGCTCTTAGGTTTTTTTTTTTCAAATTTCTGTAGTGAGTTTTACAATTTTTTATTTTTGTTAATTATACAGGGTGCCACACGAATCGTGCTACAAACACAAAATGTATTAATTTTTTTTCTGTGTTATTTTTGTTATTTGGCAGATTACTATTTAAATTTATAAAGCTGAATGTTTGGGAAACCGAAAAGAAGATTTAACGAGTACAGCACTACCATGCTTTGCAGTCCTTTATTTCTGACGGAAGTTTGGCGACACTCCCCTGAGTAGATGGACCATTATGAGGTGGGTAAACATGTTTGCCAAATCTGAAAGCATTGCACGAAGATAGTACCGCAGAGATCCCTGTGCTCGACCTCAAGACACAATCGCGGCTGTAGCATCGTCAATTCAGGCAAATCCAAGCGTTTCGACTCTCAACTTATCGGCGCAAATTGGAGCTAGCAGACGATTATTACAACGAATAATTCATGACGATGTAAACTTGTTTCCACACAAAGTCCAAACTACAAACAAGTTAAACCCTCAGGATTTGACTATCTGACTGAAATTTTGCAAAAAAAAAAAAATTATTAAAATGGCCAAAGAGGACAATAGCTTGATAAATTGATTGTTTATGTCCGATGAGACCTATTTTGATCTAAGCGGCAATGTAAACATGCAAAATTTCCGTATATGGAATGAATCTAATCCAGAAATACTACATGGGATGGAACTGCAGCCAAAGCGAGTCGGTTTGGGGTGTGCAGTTTTATCGAAATGCATTGTAGGGTCATACTGCTTTGAAGAAAACGGTGTAATAGTAACTATCAGTAGGCACCAGTTATATAGTGTGATTTTTTAAGATTTAAGTTTTTTAGATTGGCAGCACTGGTTGGTAATGGCGTCCAATCGTCATCTGTCAAAGTGAAAACTGTACAGTATACTCTGCCATTTCATTATGGAAAGCCTAGCAAATGAGCAACGATTGCAAATTGTTGAAATTTATTATCACAATTCGTGCTCTGTGACAAATGTGCATCGTTGGATACGACCATTTTATGGTCGTCATAATCGACCTGTTGAATCTACACTTCGGATACGTAAACAAGCAGAACTGTCTCATCTGGAGTGATGAACAGCCATACGCCATACATGAATTACCGATGCATCCCGAAAAAACGACAGTCTGGAACGACAGTCGTGGAAGAAACGTTACCATCAACGGCGAACGATATCGAGTCATGATACCCGATTTCGTTTGCTCCAATTGGCTGAGTTGAACTTGGTTGATATGTGGTTTCATCAGGATGGTGAGGTGTGAATTTGGTGAGCAGCTTATCTCAAATTTTGGCCCTGTGAGTTGACCACCAAAATCTTGAGATTTAACGTCTCTTATCTTATTTCTTGTGGAGTTATATCAAGTAGTTAGTCTATGTGGACAAGCCGAACACTATTGAAGCCTTACAGGATATCATAACACGCGTTATTCGTGGAATACAGGTCGAAATGCTCGAAAAAGTGACGAAAAATAGAACCTTCCGAATGGACATTTTGAGACGGAGCCGCGGACGACATTTATATGAAATTACCTTTGAAAATTAAATGACAAAGATCAATTTATCGATTCCAATAAAAATTTTAATATATGATGCAAATTTGAGTATTTGATTCGATTTTTAAAAAAACTACAATTAAAAAATCACCCTTTATAAAGATGTTAAAGACGTTTTGTTTACCCAGAAGTGCGTCGAAGATGTATTCGTTACAACAGCATTTGGTTTCAGCAAGATGAAGCAACTGCACACGTAGCCAAACTGGTTATGGCGGACTTTCCAAACAAATTAATATCTAGAAACTGCATTTTCCGCTAGCCTTCAAGGTCACCTGACCTAATTGAACCAGACTTTTTTATGGAGTTATGCCAAGCAAGAGGTGTACAAAACAAAACAAAGGAATTTGACTGAATTGAAGCAGTCAATTAAAACAATAATTGAGTCGAATCCGACTTCAATCCTTCGGGCCGCAATGAATAATTTACTGAGCAGGTGTCGCATATGCGTGAATGAGCATTGAAGTCAATTATGGTCTATCATTTTCAAAACCAATTAGTTATATTATAAAATAAAATTAAATTTGCTTTAGAATAAAAAATATAATAATTAAAATACATTGATTAAAAACATTTATTTGAATTTCTTACAGTAGCACAACTGGTGCGCCAACCTGTATTTTCAGCTACATTTTATAATACGCAATGCTTAATCTACAATTATTTCCGTTAAATGCGAAAAATTTGTAATTTGAATTTCAAGAAATGTAAGTTACCCTGTAATTGAAGGGCTCTATAGGGTTGTGGATTTCATGCATTCTAAATATTATTTGAATTTGCGATTTGTCTGAGTTGCGTCATATTTTTCATTAATTAATTTGAATGTCATCCTTCCATTAATTACATTTTTGAATGCTCTTTTAGCGGAAGGCATTTAATTTAACCTGTAGAGCTTTGAGAAAACATGTCGCAAAAAATGTTTGTATCACTTTCTCGAATATAAAATTATTAATTTTATGGTTGTTGTTGCTGCTGCCGTTGTGTTGTTATCATCATAAAATATTCTAACAAGAAATAAACCCATAAAAAGTCGCCCCTTTTTTGTGTCGTCCCATAAAAATGCCATGTCGCACGCATCCAAAATCAATTTACGATACAACTTGTAATCGTCATTCGTGCCATTCCATACAAGCGATTCCAAACAAATTCTTTTCCCAGAGCTAACCCTCCTTCCCATCTCGTTGGCCCACGTTTTCTTTTGATGGTTGTTACTTTCGACTGTCGTAACATTTAGTTGTTGTAGTAGTCGTAATCGTAATAAAACTGATAATAAAAGTTTAGTTTTATGATCGCTTAGCATGTTCCATTGTAATTTTCCTATTTATATTTGTAGCAAATTTGAATTGTAAACAAACTTATCGGTTTACTACACAAACAAATGAATGAATGAACGAATGATTGTGGCAATGAATGAATGTAGCTTTTTGGAACATTTAGGAAATTTGCATAAATTGTCTTTGGATGTATCAAATTTAGATAATGAAATGACATTCATTACGTTAAGATCATTTTGATGTCTTCAAAACTAGTAGGGTTTTTTAAGTAAAAAAAAAAAAATACCGCAATTGACTTGCGTGGGCGGTTTTAAAACTAGCCGACCCAACAGAGATGACACAAAAACGTTTTTTTTTTGTTTTTCAACATAATTTTCATAATTTTCTTTCAGTTCGATGCTCTTTTTCTAGCTACATACAATAGCTTCTATACACGGTTTATAGTAAGAACTGTCAAACTCCTTAAAGTAAGCATCAGCCGCAGGCACCACCTCTTCATTGTTGGCAAATCTTTTACCACCGAGCAATTTTTTCAAATTTCGAAATAGAAAATAGTCTGAGAAAGCCAAATTTGGCGAATAAGATACGTGATGAAGCAATTCGAACTTTAATTCATCAATTTTGGCCATCACAATAGTGATTGTGTGAACTAGAGCATTGTCTTGATGAAACAGCACTTTCTTTTTCATCAAAATCAGGTTTGTTCCATAATATTATCACCTAAATGCTGCAATAAATTTGCATAATATTCGCCTTTGATTCCTTTACTTTCCTTTCTGAAGATAATGAATAAAAAAAAATCCCATTTGCATCCCATGGAACCATTTGCCTGCAGATGGAACCGTTTTCGCCTTCTTTGGATACGATTCTCCCATCCCAACCCAATTCTTTGACTATTCTTTTGTCTCTGGTGTGTAGTGGTGGACCGATGTGTCATCCAAGATTATACATCGGCGCAAAAATTCGGCTTTATTGCAGTGAAACATCGCCAAACACTCTATTGAAACATCTTTACAGCACAGTTTTTGCTCTAATGAAAGCAAGCGCGTCACCCATCTTGCTCACAGCTTTTTCATCTTCAAATCTTCGGTCATTATACGATGTATAGCACTTTCTGAAATGCCTATCATTGCGGTTACCTTATGCACCTTCAGCAGACCGTGCCTGGCATGGACTCCGCATTTGCTCGACCACTACGGTGGTGTACCTCGCGTTGTGTAAATGCGATCGCTTAAATGCTAGATGGCGTTAAAAAAGTAAGACTTTGTACTCCAAAAATTGCTCAATCAGTTTTGCGATTGCATGACTTAGTAGTATTGAATGAGCGCATGTCGGAAATGGACATTAGCAAAGAAAAAATAGGCCAAATTTTACAGTTTTTATTCGACACAGCGTCATGTGAATTGTTTTTCTGATTCTGATATTGTAACAACCAATTACTCTCCATTTTGGTCTAATAATTTCCGTTCCAGTGATTTTGATGTTAAAAAAGCTCCAAGCTCTAAGTTGTAGAACAAAACTTTGCATATCTGATCTACGGTTTACAATCCTTTTTTCGATTTGAACTTTTGTCTACATAATTTTTCGAGTCAGACCGGGTTTCGAATTATTCTAAATATTATTTATTATAAAATTCCTGTTTTCTTTTATTTGACCAGCAAAGGACATGGGTTAATTTTATTTCATTTGGGCAGTCTCCACAGAACAAATTATCATAAAAAATTACTTACAAATCAATCATGCTGTCCATATTTGATTAGAAATTTAACAATTTTCAGTTTACGAAGTTAAATTACATTATTTGAAAGGCTTCATACTTCTTCTCTCAAATAACAATAATTCTAAAACTATTTCAAATATTTTAAGAATAAATTGTCAAAATATCATAGTAAATGAATGGAATGCTTAGAACTATTCATCCAACACACCGACACACACATATCCACATCATTTTTTCGAATCAGACTACAAGTGTATGGAAGAGATTTACACTTCCGGCACACATGCTTTCTTTTTTTTGTATTTAATTCACTGGGCTCATTGTAGAATTATCTGAATCGAAATCCTTGCGGAGTTTTCATGGTATTGTTCTTTTTCATCGCGTTGTTATCAAAAGAAAAATGGTTTTATCGGAGCTCGAACCACGATTACTTCTGTGTTTAAAAGAAATGACGACTTTACTCGAAATTTATATTTTTGGGATATCTGATGCTTTGCAAGGAAGCGCTTTTATCGAAATTTGTTACAAAAAAATGAACGGAATTCCATTGTTGGAGTCGCTATAGCTTATGAAATATGCTGACTTTTGAAGTAGGGATTGGACGTAGATATGTGTCTACTTAGAGACAACTATAGTAATGAATAAACCCAACTTTGGCCTAACTCAACTTAGGTAATTTTTCCTTGGGACTACAGACATTCGTATATACATTAACCATTATCCCATATAGTAATCATCGTTCATATTTGTATTAAGAGAAAAATGCGTTTAGTAAGACATTATATTAAATTAACAGTACAAAACATTCAACAACCAATAATTAAATTTAAGTATCAATAAGGCATCCTAACGAATTGCGTGTATTGTGTCGGCTAAATCTATGATTTTGACCGTCCGTGTTTGTTAATTTAGTGTGGATATATTTGAGCACATTTCTCTACATAACTGCGTTAGTTCAGTCTCTTGTTAATAGGAACGTTGATGATATGGAGCATTTTCAAAGTGCCACTTCGTCAAAGTTAAATCTATGACCAGTCAATGTGCAGTGGGCTGCGAGGGTTTTTTTTCGCTCTATAGGCCTGCGCCTTGTTTTTTGATCCGACTTGTGCGAGCCATCTATAGGAAAATTAATGAATTTATTTTTACCAAACCCACATCATCGAGACTTTTTCGATATATGAAGCATGAGTCTCCAGCTTCCTAAAATCGACTAGATTTTTGGATTTCTATCAAAAGTCTATGTTGGTGCGATGAAATGGGAAGACAGCATAGAAGATTAAATTGCTTTGATTTCTTGCCTAATTGAAGTTTACAAACAAACAAAATTTGCTTAATTTTTTTTTAGTTTAAAGTGGAGTTGGAGAAAAACAACAATAAAAAAGCCTTTATAGATTTACTTTAATGTAGAGCTCAGACTATTTTCGCAGTACTATTTTCTTCTACTTGAGTATTTTCCTCCCAAGACTATTCAGCTGGCAAAAACATACAAATCTTGGGGTAATTTTTCAAAATTCTGTTATGGTTTTCACACATTTTTCTAAAACTATATTATTTTTACCATTGCCAATATGTCAATTTGCTAATACCATCGTATACATCGAAAAAAATGTGGGAAAAGGGACGACTCGTCATAATCATGAACGCATTATGTCAATTCCTATCAAACTAATCACGTGTCAAATCTGATAAATATGAAATTTGACATAATGTTGATGGAAATATAAAACCTCAGACAACAAGGAATGATAAGAAAGAACTAAAATTCAATGTTGTGTTACTGTAAAATGTTGCTTTAGATACCAAATAAGGGTGCGTGAAAAATGTAACAAAGGCTCACAGCCATGGTAATAATGGAAAATGTTATTGGCAGACAGGAGTGCCAATGAGGAGAAAACATGTACTGTGAAGGAAAAAAAGTACGATTTACAAACAAATTTCGTGGAAGGCGTAAATTACAATGATTGTGTTTTTATTATGGTAAAGATCTGAAGTGAAGTCGTAACCAGATTCGTGGTGGATGGTTATAATTTCCGGGATTAGGAGCATTTTTACAAGGGGAAGCAGATTGATCGTAGGAAACTGCTCAAACCGTGCTAGCGATATTATGCGATATAAAATATTATTATACAACCAGCCAAATTTTAGATTAATTGAGCTTATAAATTTCAGATTCGCCACTTTGTATGTACCGTCCTAATTAAAAGTTTAGGACTAAAAGAAAAAATACATAAATAATCTTATTCCTTAAAGTTATGATACAAATAACATTTTATTTTTTAAAACTATCTGTTTGGTTAATACCGGAGAGGGTGGGACAAACTGTCACACGATTACATAACCATTCATCAGGTAGATTCTTTGCTCGCCGATCTTGTTTTGTAAGTTTCTTCTTAATATTCGAGTAGACTGCAGTAACATATTTTAGTTTTCAACCTGTGATATCTATATGATCAGCGAACGAAAGTAAAATATCACACTTAATAATGGTGGCGCTAGAGAAGCCACAGCAAAGGCTTTAATTTTAACTAAGGTCTCGACCTGTTGATCGCAAGTTAATAGTCGTCAAAAATGTAACACGTTCCAACCTATACTTCTTGGATTTTCCGTGGATTTATCTGACATCTTGCGTACTAACCAGATCGACAGACGCACTGATAGGTTACCTTAATATAGTAAAGTTAAATGAAACACACATAAAGATATGATTTCAATGTAGCTTTTATCTCATTATAACGCTTGGACGTTGCCATTATGTACGAAATACAATGTAATTTAAATGACCGCCTCTGGATTGATTGCAGCAGCCAATCATTTCGCAGTTTTCAAAAAGATATGGCTCAATGACACCATCAGACCATAATCCTCACCAAATAGTCACTTTTTCCAGATACAATGGCTTTTCCACAATCACTTTTCGGTCCTCCGAGCCCCATATGTGACATTTTTGTTTGTTGACGTAACCACCGAGAAAGGAAAGAGCGCGGCGCCCATCTTGCGCATAACTTTCTCATCTTCAAATCTTCGATCAATATACGAAGTATAGCACTTTTTGAGAAGCCTACTATATCAGCTAGATCACGCACCTTGAGTCGAACATTTTTTCATCATCCAATACCATTTTGGGGATTCTTTTAACCGTGTCTGGCGTGAACACCTCAATTGGTTGACCACTAAGGTGTTCGTCTTGGCAGCTCGTACGGTCCCGTTTAAACTCTGCTACCAATATTTTCCAGTCGTAAACGAAGAAGCAGATTATCCTAGTGTAGAAACTAGTTCGTCTTTAATCACCATCAACGTTTTAGAGTTTTGTTATTATTTCCAATTGAGTCTTTATTATAATATTCGAAACCGAAAACTGGTTTACTGGGTTTTCTCTCCGAAACAGCCAGATACTTTTGGGTAAGATTTCTCAAATCACATTCACATATAAAATATATGTATTTTACTGAGGTGTTAGTGTCGGTGTTGGTGTGTTGGATGAAAGATTCTACGCCTTCCACCCGTTTGCCGTGAAGTTTTTTAAAATATATTTTTAAAATATTGAAAATAGTTTTAGAATGGCTGTTATTTGAGAGAAGAAGTGTGACGCCTTTAAAATAATGTGATTTAGCTTCGTAATCTCAAAATTGTCGAATTTCTAACCATCCAAATTTTGATATCAAATATTGGCAGTAAGATTGATTTAAATGCAATTTTTTTATGATAATATTAATAATATTACATAATTTTCTACTGAAAAAAATATAAAGTTTCTTTTGCTCTGTGGAGAATGTTCAAATGAAATAAAATTAGCCTCCCCTTTCCTGATCAAATGGTGAAAAAACAGGAATTTTATAATAAATAATATTTCGAATCGTTCAAAACCCGTCTTCCGGAACCATCTGGTCTCAAAAACCTATGCCGGAAACTGGTTAACTTTTGAAACAGGTAGACAAATGTCAGTTATATATAAAAAATCTGTATTTTACTGTGGATATGTGTGTCGGTGTGTCGGATGAAAGGTTAGAAACGTTCCATCCATTTGCTATGATATTTTGAAAATGTATTCTTAAAATATATGGAATAGTTTTCGAGTAATTTAACATATAAGAATAGAAATGCAAAGCCTTCCAAATAATTTGATTAAGTTGAAAAAGTGAAAATTGGCGAATTTTTTCCAAAATCCGGATTTTCACAATAGAACTGATTTGTAACAAATTTTTATGATCATAATATGATCATTTATGATCATTTCTTACTGAAAAAATATAAAGTTTCTTTTGCTCATGGGAGAAAGCGTAAATGAAATAAAAAGAACTGCGTCCTTTGCTCATCAAATGATTGAAAACAGGAATTTTATAATAAATAATATTTCAAATAATTCGAAACTTGGTCCTCTGAATCATATGGTCTCCAAAACCTAAACCGAAAACTGGTTAAATAGGGTTTCTGTTCAAAGCCGTTAGACGTTTTTAAGTAAGATTTCTCATTTCCATATAAAAAATCTGTGTTTAACTGTGGACATGTCGGTGTCGGTGTGTTGAGTGAAAGGTTCTAAACGTTCCATCCATTTGCTATGATATTTTAAAAATTTAATCTTAAAATATATGGCAAAGTTTAGATTGGTTCAATTGTTATATGAGAGAAAAAAATGCAAATATGATTTAGATTCCGAAACTGAAAATTGGAGAATTGTTTTCAAAAAATGTATTTTGATTTTAAATACTGGCGGTAGGCTAGATTTGCATCCATTTTGTTTTGTTTTTGTTTTTTTTTTTTTTTTTTTTTTGATAATAGTGAACAATTTCTTATAGACAAAATATAAAGTTTCCTTTGCTGCACACAGAAAGCCCAAATGAAATAAGAAGAAATGTGTCCTTTGTTGGCCAAATGATCGAAAACAGAAGTTTTTGTAATCATTTGAAAGCCGGTTTTCTGAAAATGGCTGATATTTGAAACATTTAGTCTTTATTAAGAAGATACTGTTATGGACCATCTTAAGGAATTCCACAAACTTGTATTTTCATTTTGTCCATTCTTTCGTTTGTGGAAATTTCAAATCATGCATTAGATTCTTATTTTGTTATTTGAAAAAATTACCAAATTTGGGCCGTAGATACAGTTTGATTCTTGTTTTGTACTTTTTACCCATAACATAACTGTTTAAAGACAAAATCAGCAATTCATCTTATTCAGAGTCAGAGTCTAACCTAGTATGGCCCTGGTTGCCACAGCCAGCCATTGTGCAAAGTCAACGAGGCCGAAAGTGCTACAACAGCAAAGAACAAAAAAAAAAAAGATCGACTGATTAACAAACGCGATAATACTTTGCATTGTAGCAACAATTATCATTATTTGGAGCCATTTGCGAAAAGCAGAAAATGAACACTGAACTCTCTGTGGCATAGTGGCGTGTTCGAGTATTTAGGATACAGAGTCAGAAGCACGGGCGTGTGCAACATCAGTGGCAGTGGTGGCAACCACCGTACAACAAACAATAAGTGGCCAAATACGAGTAAAGCCTTCTTTTGTTGCTATTGCTATTGTTGTATTCCGTTGAACAATACGAAAAGGGGCCGCGCTACTTCAATTACCTTTTGTTTAATTGAAATAAAAACTCGACAACACCACTTAATACTCGTTCGGTTGTGTTAACGTTCAAAGTTGCATGTACGAGTATCTTTTGTGGAATATGTCTGTATTGTCGATGTTCGTAAGAGTGTGTGCGTGTGTGTGAGTGTTTGCAAGTGTGTTGCATGCTGTGGAAATAATGAACACAAGAATGGTTGAATGATGAGGATCGAGTCATAAGATATTGTTTTGGCTTTCCTTTGTCCATTTATTTTGTTCCTGTTGTTGAAAATTTAAGTAGCGGCAATTGTAAATTGATACATTTTTGCCAAAATATTGAAAGAGAAAGGGCAACTGAAAGGGAATGGGAAAGGTAATGGCAAAAAGTTAGCATATGGATAGGAATTAGCAACAGCAACTCTATAATAACTAATTAGTTAGTTATGCATTAGAAATTATATGGACTACAGGGTGTCCGTCGGGAAGGTATCCTACTCTGTTTCTTTATAATTTTTGATTAAATGAAAGAGAATGGATCTTATATTGATAAATGTTTTATTTAATGTCGGCACTTATGTATGGAACACAATATCAGATAGATGTTCGCCTCTGTTAGCCTCACAAATGCGAGCCCTTTAGAGCACATTTTTCATTACATTCTTACCCATTGCACGCGGTATTTCATTATTTTCATCACGAATATTTTGCTCTTCTGCTTCTTCGCTTACGACTGTAAAATATTGGGTAACGTGGTTAAAATGAAGCCGTATGAACTGCCAAGATGAACACCGCAGTGGTCAACCAATTGCGGTGTCCACATTAGACACGGTTAAAAAAATGGTATTGGATAATCGTACGCTGAAGCTGCATGAGCTATCTGAAATGATAAACACTTCAAAAAGTGCTATACATCGTATATTGCTCGCAGATTTGTAGATGGGCGAGATGGGTGCCGCGCTTGCTTTCAATAGAGCAAAAACAGTGTCGTGAAGATGTTTAAGTAGAGTGTTTAGCGATATTTCACAGCAATAAAAGCGAATTTTTGCGTTAATTTAAAACAGTGGATGGGACATGGGTTCACCACTTCACACCTGAAGCAAAGAAACAGTCAAAGCAGTGGATAGGAATGGGAAAATCATGTCAAAAGAAGGCGAAGACGGTTCCATTTGCAAGCAACGTCATGACGCCTGTTTTTTTTTTTTTTGAATGCGCATGAGATTATTTTTATCGATTAGCTCCAGAAAGGAAAAACCAAGAACGAAGAATATTATGCTAATTTATTGTATCGTTTAAGTGATGAAATTATGTGAAAAAAGTTGCATTTGGCGAAAGAGAAAGTGTCGTTTCATCAAGACAATGCTGCAGTTCGCACATCCACCATTGCGATGTCCAAAATTAATGAACTAAAGTTCGAATTGCTTCATCACGCACCTTGTTCGTTAGATTTAGCTGCCTCGGACCATTTTCTATTTCCAAACTTGGAAAAGTGGCTCAATGGTAAAAGATTTGGAAACACTACTAATCTGCAGTCTGCGGTTGATGATTATTTTAAGGATTTTGGCAGTACTTACTGTAGATAGGGTATAGAAGCTATTGAATATCGGTGGACAAAGGATATGTAGCTAAAAGCAGATTATGTTGAAAAATAAAGACAAATTTTCAAACTCTTTTTTGTGTCTTCTTCGTAAAATCGGTTAGTTTTAGGACCGCTCTCGTTTGAAAGAATATATGATTTATTATTGAACAATATTTCTGAACAATTTTATTAAAAGAGATGGTAATGATTACGAGGAAATATGTCATTAAACTTATATATTTTCTCATTTTCCTTAGAAGGAGTTCAGAAGTTTCTACAATTATATACAAAATGTGTAGCATAAAGAACAATTTTTTGACTATTTACTAAATACTTAAGTATAATAATAATAAATTGTACTCTGCTTAAGTAAAATATTTACTAAAATAATTCGACAAAAAAATACTTGGCTAAGTCTTCCTGAATGCAAATCAAGTCGATTTCTTTTACTTCAATTGAATACAAATATTTAAGTTTTAATGACGTTTTTAGCCTTGGAGCTGTATCATATTCCCATATTTTCACAATATTAAGTAAATTTTCTTTAAAATGAGATATACTTTTTTTCGAATGTAGCAAACTTTATATCAATATATTTTATATATTATATTTATTTATTTCAATATATTTACTTAGTATATGCTGGCTTTATATTTAGCATTTTAATGTCTACTGCAGTAATCAAACAAATAGTGAAGTTTATTTTAGTTAAATAAAATTGAACAGTTCTTTAATGTAACCCTGCTGAAACCAGTTAACTATTTTTATAGCGATCAGTACAGGTTGTGTACTTTTTTTTGAGTTCCTTGCAATATCCTACAATATGAAGACGATCTCCAATGGATGCATTTTTATTTTTACATTTTTTATTGAACTGCCAATGAGTTCTTATCAAATTAATGCTCAATATACTTTAGCATTCAGCGCCTTAAAAATGCATTAAATTAATGGATTTAATGCCATAATTTAGTTTTTTTCGACGACATCAACAAGTGATAACACCTGTTTTCTGTCCAATTGTATGTTTAGCAGTTCCTACTTCTGCGGTTTGAAATGAAACAACCGGCCGCGGTAACTCATATTCCATATTTTTTATGAAGTGTCAACTTTTGCACTTAAGTAACTTTCAGCTCATGCAAAATAATTTATTAAATATGAAATAATTTGTCTTCTTACTCTGACTGGAAACCAACAATAATCCCACAGAAAAGATGTACGTTCCCAAGCCAGATTATGAATGGCGCCTGAGTCACTTTTGTTTCTTTTTCTGTTTTTAGGAAGGTAGAAGGGAAAAGGTATGATAAATACCGTGTTGTGCAAAAACCACGGTATTCCCCCCAATGAGTTGGAGGGGAAAACAATTAAATTCACAGCATCCATTGAAATAAAATGGAGAAAAAATAATATTATTATGCCATGCTGTTTAACAGAAAACATACATTTTCCCTCCACAGTTCAGTTAATTATGAAGGTCCGTCTGTCGGTTTGACCATTCATTAGATTTTATAACAGAATGTGTGGGAATAAATTAAAAGTCACACTCTTTTTTTTCGCTTTCCTAAACAGCTTGAGTTAATGAAAATGAAGTAGTTTAAAGACGCCAACAACAGAAACAAGAAGCAGTTGAAGCGAGGGCTGATTATTAAGGCTGGTGTTACCAAAAAAATCATGATTACTTCAGCCCAGTATCAAATACTAATTGATATCGAAAAATATGCCCATGTATTCTTCTTCTTTCAAACAAAAATTGGCTCACTGCCTGATACAGACTACGTCCAAATGTAGGTCCTTAGAAATCTATAAAGCCAGTCAGGTAGGATTGTGATAACAAAGAGTAGTGTTATTGCCCGTCAAAAGGATTTTATGATCGAATCGCTTGCTATGTCAATTGTAGTTTCTATTTGCTAGCAATCCTAATTTCAGTGTTCCTAATTTCAAGGCTGACATCATTAGCTTTGTAGATGGTAGATCCGAGATAGATAAAATCATCTATTACGACAAAGTTATGTCTGTAAAATTTCTTATACTATTCAAAATCAGTAGACCCTTTGTTTACCTCCAGAACAAATTCCTCATACTTTATGATGGAATCGCTTGCTATGCCTATTATAACATCTATTTGCAAGCAATACTTTTCTCCTAATTTCAAGGCTGCTATCATTAGATGTATTGATGGTAGATCCGAGATAGAAAAATCATCTATTACAGCAAAGTTAAGTCTGCCAAATTTCTTACACTATCCAAAATTAGTAGACCCTTTGTTTACCTCTAGAACCAGTTCTATTGGCTCGCTCTTAATACTTGATATGGCTGCAGTAACATCATGAAGTTTTCTGTAATAGATGTCTATCTATATCATCAGAGTATGCAAAAAATATGTGGCATCTTTAATCTTCACTGCAGCTTTCCTTATAACCATCTCCAAAAGTACATTGAAAAGATCGCATGATATATTCTGAGTTATCCTGAGTGAAGTCACATTTGGTTTAAAATTGTTCACTATAATGTTTGACTATATTTACCGAAAACTCCGTGTCTGTCTTCAAACAAAGGTGAATAAACATCATACAATATTTATCTATCGGTCTGTCAAAAAGACCTTTATAGTTTACAAAATGCCGGCATTTATCGATTTGCTCTTCTCGAGTCTTCTCTAGGTTTTACAGTGGCATGAATATAAGGACAATTATGGAGTTAGCAGGACTAAAGTCATACTGATAAGGTCCAAACACGATAGTCGTTCACATATCACACGAGCAAACCTTATAATCGACAGATAATAGGTTGACATCGTGCTAGTTAGTACACTCATTTCAATCATATATTTTTAAATGGTCATCTATTTCTAATGCTTAGGTGTTAATACATGCTGTCACCAGCCAGAAACAGTTCTACATGTAGGCTATCAGTATCCGCTGATTTGTTGCTCATAATATTTTTATTCTGCCGTTTTGGTCCATTAATGGCTAGTGTTTGCCATCGCCGATAATTGGCGTGATTTCTTCACTTGTACTGCAAATCTACTTGAACTTGTAGTTTATAGAAAAGAAATGTAATCATCTTGCCATAATTGTGCTTTCAGGAGTAGCGTTCTGTTTCACAATCTTTATCTTTTAACTTTTGTTCGAGTTATCAGTCTTTACTTTAATCCCCATATCATTCTATATCCTCACTTTCTCACTGTTTCCACAATCGTTTCTTGCCTTTTAAAAGGACATGCATCACTATTGGCTATAGCATTGCCATGTGGGTGTAGTACCCTTTTCCTCAGGCACAGCGCCACATTCTTTACTTTGCAATAACTCGTGTTTGCACCATTTTCTGTATAAAGGGTTATCCATTTAGTGGTTTCAAAACCGCCAGTCTGACAAAGCTGTCAGCTCCTAAATACCTATCACCTGAAGTGTTATTTATTTACGGAAAGGTTTGCCATTTACGAACCAACCAAAGAACGAGTAAAAATAGTTAAAATTTACTACAAAAGTGGTGATTCAAATGTGGGCACTGTTCGTGCATTACGAGGTGATTATTGGTCATCATAATTGACCTACTGTGCAAAGCATTGGCAAGATTATAAAGAAATTTGAAGAGACTAGAAGCTTTACAGATGTGGTCAGGATTATGCGTCAACGCAATGTCCACACTGCCAAAAATATCACTTCTGTTAGTGAAAGTGTGGCGGATACTCCAAATTTAATGATTCCACGGCATTCTCAGCAATTGGACCTATGTTACGGCTCATTATAGCGTATTTTGCATTTGGACTTGCACCTCCGTCCATATTGAGAGTCCAACTCACGCGACAATTATAGCCGCCTGAACATTAACAAAGCCGTACATATGCTGATTGGGTGCTACAGCAACAAGCTTTCAATGCTAATTTGGCAAACAAAATTTTCTTCAGCTATGAAGCTCATTTCTCACTCGGTGGTTAAGTCAACAAGCAAAATTGTCACATGTGGGGCTTGGAAAACCAAGAAATAATTGTGGAAAAGCCATTGCATCCGCAAATGCCGTACGTACGGCCGCATTGGGCCGTATTTTTCGAAAATGACGCTGGAGGAGCCGTTACCGTCAATTCAAAACGCTATGGCCGCATGATAACCGATTTTTTTTGGCCTGCATTCGAAGATTATGAACTGACCGACATGTGGTTTTAACAAGACGGTGTCACGAACCACACAACACGGCCGATTTTGACTTTATTGCATGAGAAGTTTGAAAAAAGTGTAATTTCACGGTGCTAAGTCAAAGACCGTGTTTAAGCGGATAATTTCCAAACGTTGGAGCATTTGAAAACCGACATTCGTCAAGTCATCGTCTATATACCACCCAAAATGTGAAAAAATTGATCGAAAACTACCTCAAAAGGATCCACTGCTACAATCAATCCAGAGGTGATCATTTAAATTACTTTATATTTCGTACATAAAGTCAGGGTCCAAACATTATAGTGATATAAAAGTTCCACCGAAATCATAGCTTTATGTGTGTTTTATTCAACTTTACTTTAGAGGCGAAAAATGGATAACACTTTTCAATAATGGATTTTGCAGAAGTAGCCATCGGATCCGTTTTACCGTAGTAATTGAGAAAGTTTCTTGTAGTAGACTTTGAATACCTCGGGGGTATTCCGCTTAACAACATACGACTATAGCTTTCTTTGTGCTTTGTGCTAAGTAAGTTTTTGATCTGTTCGATCTCGTACGTATCTTAGCCACAACAAGATGGTGGTCCAACTCTATATTAGCATCACAAATCACACTTACGCCCGTGACAATAAAAACATGAATTTTATTAACAGGAGATGAAAGTGGCGATTCGTGTTATCATCAGAAGACAGAGAAGTTGCTTTGTAAATGTATTTATCTCTTTTTGTTTTGGCATCCATATCTCTTAAGGCAGTTCTAATTTCGTGGCTAAGCAGCGATAATATGCTTGTTCTAGGAATTATCAAAATATATCTTTGGACTCCTTGTTTTTATCTTTTATCGGGATGTGCGTAAATCAATTTTATAAAAAAAAAATACTTCATCTTGATGGGGATATACGGAGACTTACAGG
>JAHXMU010031199.1:0-22182 GCA_019455685.1 Philornis downsi | reverse complement strand
GTCTCAGTCAAACCAATATTAAAGCTCAGTTAGATTCTACTCTGGGGAAGTCTGCTCCTTCATTGACAACTGTAAAATATTGAGTAGCAGAGTTTAAACGGGGCCGTAAGTTATGTAATTCAATATTTCCATTTAAAAGGTCTCAGCCCAACCAATGTTAAAGCCATTGACAACTGTAAAATATTGCGTATCAAAGTTTAAGCGTGCCCGTACGAGCTGCCAAGACAAACACCGTAATGGTAATTGAGGTGTCCATGTCAGACACGGTTAAGAAAATTCTCAAAATGGATGATCAGAAAATGGTCGGCTAAAGGTGCGTGAGCTAGCTGAAATGATAGGCATTTCAAAAAGTGCTATACATCGTTTATTGAACGAAGATTTGAAGATGAGAAAGCTGTGCGCAAGATGGGTGCCACGCTTGCTTTCAATGGATCAAAAACAGCCTCGTGAAGAAGTTTCAATAGAGTGTTTGACGATGTTTCACCGCAATAAAACCGTATTTTTGCGTCGATTTGTAACCATGGATGAGACATGGGTTCACCACTTCATACCTGAGATAAAGAAACAGTCGAAGCAGTGGATAGGAATGAGATAATTGTGTCCAAAGAAGACGCAGACGGTTCCATCTGCAGGCAAGGTTATTGCGTCCGTTTTTTTGGGATGCACATGGCATTATTTTTATTGATTATCTTCAGAAAGGAAAAACCATCAAAGGGGAATATTATAATAATTTATTGCAGCGTTTAGGTGATGAAATTTTGAGAAAAAGGGCTCATTTGACGGAAAAGAAAGCATTGTTTTATCAAGACAATGCTCCAGTTCACACCTCCACTATTGCGATGACCAAAATGAATGAATTAAAGTTTAAACTGCTTCATCACCCACCTTATATACATTTTTTCTTAATCGCCTTAAAAATCTTAATTAATATAAGCTTAATTAAGGCCAAATTTCTCGTAATCACAGGCGGTTTTTATTCAGTATGGACGAAAATTCCAATTTATAGGAGACTGGCATATACAAAAACACAATCCTTATATAAAATTACTACGTTATGTTATTTTCTAACATTTGTGCAACATTTATCACTTATTCATTACTTAAAAGTAGTTCGCGATAGCCGTCGAGTTAGTTTTGCACGCTTCGTAAAATTTTGCGAGGTGAAAAAGAACTTGGAATCTATTGTTCTTCACTGATGACCTTGAAAAATTAGTAGAACACAAGTTGAATCCTGATATGAAAAATACTTTTTATCCCTAACTCTCACGCCTCTCTCAACGGGTATTTTTTTAGGTCTTTTTAATTACCTTCCGTTGAGACCACCATAAAGTCTCCGTTTTATGTCTTCTCGGGAATTGTTTATCGGAAACACCAACTACTTACTCTATGCTAGTGCCCATCTTTGCCTCGCGCTGCAACAATGCATAGTACAGTAATCACAAAACTGTTCGAGTGGTTTTTTGAGCACGAAATCTTACATTTCCAATGCCACATAGTCTATGCCGAGATACAGATTGCTGAAGCCATCTGGTGGAAAAATAATGGACTTCTTTTTGCTATAACTTATATATAGTTCGGATAATTAAATCATGATGCTTATAAAGCTTGAGGGCCCTCATCGTGTGGAGATTCCGTTCCATTGTGTAGGCAATGTTGATATTAAGGTTTTTGTCGCTCACATTATCGAGTGTTCGCGATATGCTTTCGATAACATCGTTTTCATTTGACTTGTAGTAGCTACCAATTTGCTACGATCCCATTTAAAATGTTGTTAGTTAACCCTACACTATTCTTAAAATACTTAACTCACATCTAATTTGTTCTTCCATTCATTGTCAAGCCAACAATTGCAATAATAGTTGTTTTTGTTTCCTTTCATGCCCACCACATTTCAACAAGTGGGGCCTAAACAAAAATTACGAAATTTTCAACATAATTATTTGCCATTTAAAATTAGCATAATTCTGATGTACAACAAGGCAAATTGCAACAATTGTCGGAAATTTTTCACTTCTGTCCCTTTCTGTTTCGTTGCATTTATGAACAAAAAAAAAAACTACAAATGTCATGCATTGGAGGAAGATGAAAACAGTGAACGTTTTCCCATTTTCCTACGCGAGCACACACGCTCGTGTGAGCAGCGGCTATTATGCTGAAATGTCACATTAAATGAAAATATACGACACCACAGAAGACAACCGCCAAAAGGAGATCTCTAAATAAAGAACAACACCCAATGGAAAAGAAAAGGCCAAACCAAACAAAAAGAACGGAGTATAAATTAGGAAAACGATCATGAAATTGCATCCGTTGAAGTGAAACAAAAATAAAAATGCCATCATAGGGACGGACCGACAACCATTTGAAGTTGACGTGAATGTGACTTGAGATATGGATGCGATTCGAGTTTTCCTTCTTCGTGCGAGATCTTTCAGAAGGAATTCAGCAGCAATTGGTTGTCAGCAAATTACTGAAATAATTACGCACACATTTACAAATTGCTCAATTGCTTTTAGAAAGAGCCAAAGCAAACAAAATGAAAGGAGAAAAATACCAAGCTTCAATCACAAGGCTGCCTGCAAATCAATGCGAGTTATTCGTTCGTTCGTTCTATAAATGCGATGACAGATAGACGTCCGTTCACTTGCGAATGGTCCATCCGTAGCATCATCCATCCATCTCCTTGTTCTGACTTCGATTTCCTGTTTGTGATTTCGATTTTTTTTTTTTTTTTTTTTTGCTGTTCGTATTCGTGGAACTTTTGCAGTTGAATTCATTCAATTCATTCGTTCGTCGTCTCAATGTAATGAATGGCATGTGTTGATCATTGATTAACGGCAAATTGTCAAACAAATTGACTGATTTAAACGACAATTTGATCACAAATTACTGCGAGACAAAAACCGGCAAATATTCAGCGGCTTTTTTTGTTGAAATTATTGCAAATAACTCATTGGTATAGAGTATCTGTTACAGCAGCTGCAGCCGGAGTAGAGGTTGGCCTTTAACATGCAGTAACAGAACGTAGGAAATTCCCTGTTTGTGAATGAGAGAAACAAAAGAAATCTGTATTTTAAAAATAACACAACTTTGTGTAAAAACAATTCACAACAAATTAAAATTTATTTTACAGTAAATATCAAGAAAATTTACGAGGTATTAAAAGCGTTAAATCGGAGAATAAATTGCTGCCACAATGAAATATTTCAATAGCAAATTAATGTTGCCCTCACTGAAATGAATACTTTTCATGGTTTCTTGCACATACTTTTTACAAAGGAAATGTTTGAAGGGATTTTTCATATAACAAAATTTGCTCGAAATTCAGTTTACAAAAATATTTTTAAAACTATTTGTCTATTGAAAATATTTACGCAAAGAAAGCGAACTTCATGAAAGTCTAATTAAAAAAAAAAAAAAAACTTTTTATTGTTCCTAAAAGTTCGGAAGACCTACACTAAAATACATACCCTGAAAATGTTAAAGTTAACACTACAGCTTGAAGCGACGACAATACTAAATTTGTTATTATATCGAAATCTAAAGCTTAGGAGAGCAGTCTCTAACTAGCCGATCTAACAGAGAAGACCCAAAAAGGTTGGAAAAATTTGTTTTTATTTTTCAACATAATCTACTTTTAGCTCCATATTGTTTTTCTAGCGATATTCAATAGCTTCTATACCCTGTTTATAGTAAGAACTGTCAAATTCCTTAAAATAGCCACCAATTGCAGACTCCACTTCCTCATTGCTGGCAAATCTTTTAACACCGAACCATTTTTTCAAGTTTGGAAATTGAAAATACTCCGAGAGAGCTAAATCTATTGAATAAGATGCGAGATGAAACAATTCGTACTTTAATTCATTAATTATGGCCATCGCATTAGTGAATTTGTGGCCTGGAACATTGTCTTGATGAAACAACACGTTTCTTTTCGCCAAATGCGGCCTTTTTTTTATAATTTTATCACTTCAACGCTATAATAAGTTAACATAATTTTCGCCGTTGATGGTTTTTTACTTTCTAAAGATAATCAATAAAAATAATCCCACGAGCATCCCGAAAAACAGACGCCATGATCTTGCCTGCACATGGAACCGGGTTCGCCTTCTTTGGAAATGATTCTCCCATTCCAGTCCACTGCTTCCATTGTTTCTTTGTTTCAGGTGTGAAGTGGTGGACCCATGTTTCATCCATGGTTATAAGTCGACGCAAAAATTCAGCTTTATTGCCGTGAAACATCGCCAAACACTCTACTGAAACATCTTCAGGTCGCTGTTTCTGTTATATTGAAAGCAAACGCGGCACTCATTTTGCGAACAGCATTCTCATCTTCAGTCAATATGCGATGCGTAGCACTTTGCATATCATTTGAGCTAGATCGCGCACCTTCAGCTGACGATCATCCAATACCATTTTGTGGATTTTCTTAACCGTGTCTGGCGTGGAAACCTTAATTGGTCGACCATCACGGAGTTCATATTGACAGCTCGTACGGCCCAGCTTAAACTCTGCTATCCAAAAATATTACTGTCATCGATGAAGGAGCGAATTCCGTTGGAGGAGAATCTAGCTCGGCTTTAATATTGGTTGGACTGAGATCTTTCAAATGGAAATATTGAATTACATAGCGGTGAATCATTTTTTTCATGTTTACAAATTCACTGAGATCATTTACTTTTGATGGCTCAAATAAAAATACTTAAAATCGTGAAACTTAAAATATATGTTTTATAAGGTTGCTACTTTTCACCAAAAAATTTTTTTCAAATACTGGCACTATTTATCTATACGTCAGGTCATTCCTAAAACTATGCTATGCTATGCTATGTTCTTTGCGTCAGCGCACAAAGTGTTAAACGTACTGAAATGTTTTAGTTCACAGGTTACGAGGCTTTTTGCCACTGATAAACTTACAGCGTGTTTCCTTAAAACGAATCACTTACTTCGTTAGCACAGCTATTCGGAGGTACCCGTGTTCGTCTTTGTAATTCGAATTTTTCATTTTGAGGCGTTTTTATTTTTATTAACCATAAAATTTAGAATTTCTGTATGGAGAGAGAGAGAGAGAGTGGAAATTAATTGCAGAACCCATTCGGGTACCTCTCATATGAATTGACAGACTAAGCCGAGTTTACAGCCTGTTTCCATAAAACAAATCACTCAATTCGATCGAAAAGCAAACGAATAATTATTTCTGTTCATCTTTGTAACCCGGATAGATTTTCGTTTAGAAAATCTTTTATTTTTATTGAGTGGGGTTAAATTGTATGAACCAATTTAAAATAATGTTGGAAAAATAGATAGTTGACGTAAAATTTCATACGTTTTATAAAAACCCTGTTAGTAATGCTTTCGTTCATAGCCTATTCATTAGTTCTCCGTTTTGAATGCTTCATTGAAACAGGCTCTTAGGTTTTTTTTTTCAAATTTCTGTAGTGAGTTTTACAATTTTTTATTTTTGTTAATTATACAGGGTGCCACACGAATCGTGCTACAAACACAAAATGTATTAATTTTTTTTCTGTGTTATTTTTGTTATTTGGCAGATTACTATTTAAATTTATAAAGCTGAATGTTTGGGAAACCGAAAAGAAGATTTAACGAGTACAGCACTACCATGCTTTGCAGTCCTTTATTTCTGACGGAAGTTTGGCGACACTCCCCTGAGTAGATGGACCATTATGAGGTGGGTAAACATGTTTGCCAAATCTGAAAGCATTGCACGAAGATAGTACCGCAGAGATCCCTGTGCTCGACCTCAAGACACAATCGCGGCTGTAGCATCGTCAATTCAGGCAAATCCAAGCGTTTCGACTCTCAACTTATCGGCGCAAATTGGAGCTAGCAGACGATTATTACAACGAATAATTCATGACGATGTAAACTTGTTTCCACACAAAGTCCAAACTACAAACAAGTTAAACCCTCAGGATTTGACTATCTGACTGAAATTTTGCAAAAAAAAAAAAATTATTAAAATGGCCAAAGAGGACAATAGCTTGATAAATTGATTGTTTATGTCCGATGAGACCTATTTTGATCTAAGCGGCAATGTAAACATGCAAAATTTCCGTATATGGAATGAATCTAATCCAGAAATACTACATGGGATGGAACTGCAGCCAAAGCGAGTCGGTTTGGGGTGTGCAGTTTTATCGAAATGCATTGTAGGGTCATACTGCTTTGAAGAAAACGGTGTAATAGTAACTATCAGTAGGCACCAGTTATATAGTGTGATTTTTTAAGATTTAAGTTTTTTAGATTGGCAGCACTGGTTGGTAATGGCGTCCAATCGTCATCTGTCAAAGTGAAAACTGTACAGTATACTCTGCCATTTCATTATGGAAAGCCTAGCAAATGAGCAACGATTGCAAATTGTTGAAATTTATTATCACAATTCGTGCTCTGTGACAAATGTGCATCGTTGGATACGACCATTTTATGGTCGTCATAATCGACCTGTTGAATCTACACTTCGGATACGTAAACAAGCAGAACTGTCTCATCTGGAGTGATGAACAGCCATACGCCATACATGAATTACCGATGCATCCCGAAAAAACGACAGTCTGGAACGACAGTCGTGGAAGAAACGTTACCATCAACGGCGAACGATATCGAGTCATGATACCCGATTTCGTTTGCTCCAATTGGCTGAGTTGAACTTGGTTGATATGTGGTTTCATCAGGATGGTGAGGTGTGAATTTGGTGAGCAGCTTATCTCAAATTTTGGCCCTGTGAGTTGACCACCAAAATCTTGAGATTTAACGTCTCTTATCTTATTTCTTGTGGAGTTATATCAAGTAGTTAGTCTATGTGGACAAGCCGAACACTATTGAAGCCTTACAGGATATCATAACACGCGTTATTCGTGGAATACAGGTCGAAATGCTCGAAAAAGTGACGAAAAATAGAACCTTCCGAATGGACATTTTGAGACGGAGCCGCGGACGACATTTATATGAAATTACCTTTGAAAATTAAATGACAAAGATCAATTTATCGATTCCAATAAAAATTTTAATATATGATGCAAATTTGAGTATTTGATTCGATTTTTAAAAAAACTACAATTAAAAAATCACCCTTTATAAAGATGTTAAAGACGTTTTGTTTACCCAGAAGTGCGTCGAAGATGTATTCGTTACAACAGCATTTGGTTTCAGCAAGATGAAGCAACTGCACACGTAGCCAAACTGGTTATGGCGGACTTTCCAAACAAATTAATATCTAGAAACTGCATTTTCCGCTAGCCTTCAAGGTCACCTGACCTAATTGAACCAGACTTTTTTATGGAGTTATGCCAAGCAAGAGGTGTACAAAACAAAACAAAGGAATTTGACTGAATTGAAGCAGTCAATTAAAACAATAATTGAGTCGAATCCGACTTCAATCCTTCGGGCCGCAATGAATAATTTACTGAGCAGGTGTCGCATATGCGTGAATGAGCATTGAAGTCAATTATGGTCTATCATTTTCAAAACCAATTAGTTATATTATAAAATAAAATTAAATTTGCTTTAGAATAAAAAATATAATAATTAAAATACATTGATTAAAAACATTTATTTGAATTTCTTACAGTAGCACAACTGGTGCGCCAACCTGTATTTTCAGCTACATTTTATAATACGCAATGCTTAATCTACAATTATTTCCGTTAAATGCGAAAAATTTGTAATTTGAATTTCAAGAAATGTAAGTTACCCTGTAATTGAAGGGCTCTATAGGGTTGTGGATTTCATGCATTCTAAATATTATTTGAATTTGCGATTTGTCTGAGTTGCGTCATATTTTTCATTAATTAATTTGAATGTCATCCTTCCATTAATTACATTTTTGAATGCTCTTTTAGCGGAAGGCATTTAATTTAACCTGTAGAGCTTTGAGAAAACATGTCGCAAAAAATGTTTGTATCACTTTCTCGAATATAAAATTATTAATTTTATGGTTGTTGTTGCTGCTGCCGTTGTGTTGTTATCATCATAAAATATTCTAACAAGAAATAAACCCATAAAAAGTCGCCCCTTTTTTGTGTCGTCCCATAAAAATGCCATGTCGCACGCATCCAAAATCAATTTACGATACAACTTGTAATCGTCATTCGTGCCATTCCATACAAGCGATTCCAAACAAATTCTTTTCCCAGAGCTAACCCTCCTTCCCATCTCGTTGGCCCACGTTTTCTTTTGATGGTTGTTACTTTCGACTGTCGTAACATTTAGTTGTTGTAGTAGTCGTAATCGTAATAAAACTGATAATAAAAGTTTAGTTTTATGATCGCTTAGCATGTTCCATTGTAATTTTCCTATTTATATTTGTAGCAAATTTGAATTGTAAACAAACTTATCGGTTTACTACACAAACAAATGAATGAATGAACGAATGATTGTGGCAATGAATGAATGTAGCTTTTTGGAACATTTAGGAAATTTGCATAAATTGTCTTTGGATGTATCAAATTTAGATAATGAAATGACATTCATTACGTTAAGATCATTTTGATGTCTTCAAAACTAGTAGGGTTTTTTAAGTAAAAAAAAAAAAATACCGCAATTGACTTGCGTGGGCGGTTTTAAAACTAGCCGACCCAACAGAGATGACACAAAAACGTTTTTTTTTTGTTTTTCAACATAATTTTCATAATTTTCTTTCAGTTCGATGCTCTTTTTCTAGCTACATACAATAGCTTCTATACACGGTTTATAGTAAGAACTGTCAAACTCCTTAAAGTAAGCATCAGCCGCAGGCACCACCTCTTCATTGTTGGCAAATCTTTTACCACCGAGCAATTTTTTCAAATTTCGAAATAGAAAATAGTCTGAGAAAGCCAAATTTGGCGAATAAGATACGTGATGAAGCAATTCGAACTTTAATTCATCAATTTTGGCCATCACAATAGTGATTGTGTGAACTAGAGCATTGTCTTGATGAAACAGCACTTTCTTTTTCATCAAAATCAGGTTTGTTCCATAATATTATCACCTAAATGCTGCAATAAATTTGCATAATATTCGCCTTTGATTCCTTTACTTTCCTTTCTGAAGATAATGAATAAAAAAAAATCCCATTTGCATCCCATGGAACCATTTGCCTGCAGATGGAACCGTTTTCGCCTTCTTTGGATACGATTCTCCCATCCCAACCCAATTCTTTGACTATTCTTTTGTCTCTGGTGTGTAGTGGTGGACCGATGTGTCATCCAAGATTATACATCGGCGCAAAAATTCGGCTTTATTGCAGTGAAACATCGCCAAACACTCTATTGAAACATCTTTACAGCACAGTTTTTGCTCTAATGAAAGCAAGCGCGTCACCCATCTTGCTCACAGCTTTTTCATCTTCAAATCTTCGGTCATTATACGATGTATAGCACTTTCTGAAATGCCTATCATTGCGGTTACCTTATGCACCTTCAGCAGACCGTGCCTGGCATGGACTCCGCATTTGCTCGACCACTACGGTGGTGTACCTCGCGTTGTGTAAATGCGATCGCTTAAATGCTAGATGGCGTTAAAAAAGTAAGACTTTGTACTCCAAAAATTGCTCAATCAGTTTTGCGATTGCATGACTTAGTAGTATTGAATGAGCGCATGTCGGAAATGGACATTAGCAAAGAAAAAATAGGCCAAATTTTACAGTTTTTATTCGACACAGCGTCATGTGAATTGTTTTTCTGATTCTGATATTGTAACAACCAATTACTCTCCATTTTGGTCTAATAATTTCCGTTCCAGTGATTTTGATGTTAAAAAAGCTCCAAGCTCTAAGTTGTAGAACAAAACTTTGCATATCTGATCTACGGTTTACAATCCTTTTTTCGATTTGAACTTTTGTCTACATAATTTTTCGAGTCAGACCGGGTTTCGAATTATTCTAAATATTATTTATTATAAAATTCCTGTTTTCTTTTATTTGACCAGCAAAGGACATGGGTTAATTTTATTTCATTTGGGCAGTCTCCACAGAACAAATTATCATAAAAAATTACTTACAAATCAATCATGCTGTCCATATTTGATTAGAAATTTAACAATTTTCAGTTTACGAAGTTAAATTACATTATTTGAAAGGCTTCATACTTCTTCTCTCAAATAACAATAATTCTAAAACTATTTCAAATATTTTAAGAATAAATTGTCAAAATATCATAGTAAATGAATGGAATGCTTAGAACTATTCATCCAACACACCGACACACACATATCCACATCATTTTTTCGAATCAGACTACAAGTGTATGGAAGAGATTTACACTTCCGGCACACATGCTTTCTTTTTTTTGTATTTAATTCACTGGGCTCATTGTAGAATTATCTGAATCGAAATCCTTGCGGAGTTTTCATGGTATTGTTCTTTTTCATCGCGTTGTTATCAAAAGAAAAATGGTTTTATCGGAGCTCGAACCACGATTACTTCTGTGTTTAAAAGAAATGACGACTTTACTCGAAATTTATATTTTTGGGATATCTGATGCTTTGCAAGGAAGCGCTTTTATCGAAATTTGTTACAAAAAAATGAACGGAATTCCATTGTTGGAGTCGCTATAGCTTATGAAATATGCTGACTTTTGAAGTAGGGATTGGACGTAGATATGTGTCTACTTAGAGACAACTATAGTAATGAATAAACCCAACTTTGGCCTAACTCAACTTAGGTAATTTTTCCTTGGGACTACAGACATTCGTATATACATTAACCATTATCCCATATAGTAATCATCGTTCATATTTGTATTAAGAGAAAAATGCGTTTAGTAAGACATTATATTAAATTAACAGTACAAAACATTCAACAACCAATAATTAAATTTAAGTATCAATAAGGCATCCTAACGAATTGCGTGTATTGTGTCGGCTAAATCTATGATTTTGACCGTCCGTGTTTGTTAATTTAGTGTGGATATATTTGAGCACATTTCTCTACATAACTGCGTTAGTTCAGTCTCTTGTTAATAGGAACGTTGATGATATGGAGCATTTTCAAAGTGCCACTTCGTCAAAGTTAAATCTATGACCAGTCAATGTGCAGTGGGCTGCGAGGGTTTTTTTTCGCTCTATAGGCCTGCGCCTTGTTTTTTGATCCGACTTGTGCGAGCCATCTATAGGAAAATTAATGAATTTATTTTTACCAAACCCACATCATCGAGACTTTTTCGATATATGAAGCATGAGTCTCCAGCTTCCTAAAATCGACTAGATTTTTGGATTTCTATCAAAAGTCTATGTTGGTGCGATGAAATGGGAAGACAGCATAGAAGATTAAATTGCTTTGATTTCTTGCCTAATTGAAGTTTACAAACAAACAAAATTTGCTTAATTTTTTTTTAGTTTAAAGTGGAGTTGGAGAAAAACAACAATAAAAAAGCCTTTATAGATTTACTTTAATGTAGAGCTCAGACTATTTTCGCAGTACTATTTTCTTCTACTTGAGTATTTTCCTCCCAAGACTATTCAGCTGGCAAAAACATACAAATCTTGGGGTAATTTTTCAAAATTCTGTTATGGTTTTCCCACATTTTTTTCGATGTATACGATGGTATTAGCAAATTGACATATTGGCAATGGTAAAAATAATATAGTTTTAGAAAAATGTGTGAAAAGGGACGACTCGTCATAATCATGAACGCATTATGTCAATTCCTATCAAACTAA
This sequence comes from Philornis downsi, assembly GCA_019455685.1. Lineage (NCBI taxonomy): Eukaryota > Metazoa > Arthropoda > Insecta > Diptera > Muscidae > Philornis > Philornis downsi. The sequence continues at coordinate 10,524 of JAHXMU010031199.1, read as the reverse complement.
TCACGTGTCAAATCTGATAAATATGAAATTTGACATAATGTTGATGGAAATATAAAACCTCAGACAACAAGGAATGATAAGAAAGAACTAAAATTCAATGTTGTGTTACTGTAAAATGTTGCTTTAGATACCAAATAAGGGTGCGTGAAAAATGTAACAAAGGCTCACAGCCATGGTAATAATGGAAAATGTTATTGGCAGACAGGAGTGCCAATGAGGAGAAAACATGTACTGTGAAGGAAAAAAAGTACGATTTACAAACAAATTTCGTGGAAGGCGTAAATTACAATGATTGTGTTTTTATTATGGTAAAGATCTGAAGTGAAGTCGTAACCAGATTCGTGGTGGATGGTTATAATTTCCGGGATTAGGAGCATTTTTACAAGGGGAAGCAGATTGATCGTAGGAAACTGCTCAAACCGTGCTAGCGATATTATGCGATATAAAATATTATTATACAACCAGCCAAATTTTAGATTAATTGAGCTTATAAATTTCAGATTCGCCACTTTGTATGTACCGTCCTAATTAAAAGTTTAGGACTAAAAGAAAAAATACATAAATAATCTTATTCCTTAAAGTTATGATACAAATAACATTTTATTTTTTAAAACTATCTGTTTGGTTAATACCGGAGAGGGTGGGACAAACTGTCACACGATTACATAACCATTCATCAGGTAGATTCTTTGCTCGCCGATCTTGTTTTGTAAGTTTCTTCTTAATATTCGAGTAGACTGCAGTAACATATTTTAGTTTTCAACCTGTGATATCTATATGATCAGCGAACGAAAGTAAAATATCACACTTAATAATGGTGGCGCTAGAGAAGCCACAGCAAAGGCTTTAATTTTAACTAAGGTCTCGACCTGTTGATCGCAAGTTAATAGTCGTCAAAAATGTAACACGTTCCAACCTATACTTCTTGGATTTTCCGTGGATTTATCTGACATCTTGCGTACTAACCAGATCGACAGACGCACTGATAGGTTACCTTAATATAGTAAAGTTAAATGAAACACACATAAAGATATGATTTCAATGTAGCTTTTATCTCATTATAACGCTTGGACGTTGCCATTATGTACGAAATACAATGTAATTTAAATGACCGCCTCTGGATTGATTGCAGCAGCCAATCATTTCGCAGTTTTCAAAAAGATATGGCTCAATGACACCATCAGACCATAATCCTCACCAAATAGTCACTTTTTCCAGATACAATGGCTTTTCCACAATCACTTTTCGGTCCTCCGAGCCCCATATGTGACATTTTTGTTTGTTGACGTAACCACCGAGAAAGGAAAGAGCGCGGCGCCCATCTTGCGCATAACTTTCTCATCTTCAAATCTTCGATCAATATACGAAGTATAGCACTTTTTGAGAAGCCTACTATATCAGCTAGATCACGCACCTTGAGTCGAACATTTTTTCATCATCCAATACCATTTTGGGGATTCTTTTAACCGTGTCTGGCGTGAACACCTCAATTGGTTGACCACTAAGGTGTTCGTCTTGGCAGCTCGTACGGTCCCGTTTAAACTCTGCTACCAATATTTTCCAGTCGTAAACGAAGAAGCAGATTATCCTAGTGTAGAAACTAGTTCGTCTTTAATCACCATCAACGTTTTAGAGTTTTGTTATTATTTCCAATTGAGTCTTTATTATAATATTCGAAACCGAAAACTGGTTTACTGGGTTTTCTCTCCGAAACAGCCAGATACTTTTGGGTAAGATTTCTCAAATCACATTCACATATAAAATATATGTATTTTACTGAGGTGTTAGTGTCGGTGTTGGTGTGTTGGATGAAAGATTCTACGCCTTCCACCCGTTTGCCGTGAAGTTTTTTAAAATATATTTTTAAAATATTGAAAATAGTTTTAGAATGGCTGTTATTTGAGAGAAGAAGTGTGACGCCTTTAAAATAATGTGATTTAGCTTCGTAATCTCAAAATTGTCGAATTTCTAACCATCCAAATTTTGATATCAAATATTGGCAGTAAGATTGATTTAAATGCAATTTTTTTATGATAATATTAATAATATTACATAATTTTCTACTGAAAAAAATATAAAGTTTCTTTTGCTCTGTGGAGAATGTTCAAATGAAATAAAATTAGCCTCCCCTTTCCTGATCAAATGGTGAAAAAACAGGAATTTTATAATAAATAATATTTCGAATCGTTCAAAACCCGTCTTCCGGAACCATCTGGTCTCAAAAACCTATGCCGGAAACTGGTTAACTTTTGAAACAGGTAGACAAATGTCAGTTATATATAAAAAATCTGTATTTTACTGTGGATATGTGTGTCGGTGTGTCGGATGAAAGGTTAGAAACGTTCCATCCATTTGCTATGATATTTTGAAAATGTATTCTTAAAATATATGGAATAGTTTTCGAGTAATTTAACATATAAGAATAGAAATGCAAAGCCTTCCAAATAATTTGATTAAGTTGAAAAAGTGAAAATTGGCGAATTTTTTCCAAAATCCGGATTTTCACAATAGAACTGATTTGTAACAAATTTTTATGATCATAATATGATCATTTATGATCATTTCTTACTGAAAAAATATAAAGTTTCTTTTGCTCATGGGAGAAAGCGTAAATGAAATAAAAAGAACTGCGTCCTTTGCTCATCAAATGATTGAAAACAGGAATTTTATAATAAATAATATTTCAAATAATTCGAAACTTGGTCCTCTGAATCATATGGTCTCCAAAACCTAAACCGAAAACTGGTTAAATAGGGTTTCTGTTCAAAGCCGTTAGACGTTTTTAAGTAAGATTTCTCATTTCCATATAAAAAATCTGTGTTTAACTGTGGACATGTCGGTGTCGGTGTGTTGAGTGAAAGGTTCTAAACGTTCCATCCATTTGCTATGATATTTTAAAAATTTAATCTTAAAATATATGGCAAAGTTTAGATTGGTTCAATTGTTATATGAGAGAAAAAAATGCAAATATGATTTAGATTCCGAAACTGAAAATTGGAGAATTGTTTTCAAAAAATGTATTTTGATTTTAAATACTGGCGGTAGGCTAGATTTGCATCCATTTTGTTTTGTTTTTGTTTTTTTTTTTTTTTTTTTTTTGATAATAGTGAACAATTTCTTATAGACAAAATATAAAGTTTCCTTTGCTGCACACAGAAAGCCCAAATGAAATAAGAAGAAATGTGTCCTTTGTTGGCCAAATGATCGAAAACAGAAGTTTTTGTAATCATTTGAAAGCCGGTTTTCTGAAAATGGCTGATATTTGAAACATTTAGTCTTTATTAAGAAGATACTGTTATGGACCATCTTAAGGAATTCCACAAACTTGTATTTTCATTTTGTCCATTCTTTCGTTTGTGGAAATTTCAAATCATGCATTAGATTCTTATTTTGTTATTTGAAAAAATTACCAAATTTGGGCCGTAGATACAGTTTGATTCTTGTTTTGTACTTTTTACCCATAACATAACTGTTTAAAGACAAAATCAGCAATTCATCTTATTCAGAGTCAGAGTCTAACCTAGTATGGCCCTGGTTGCCACAGCCAGCCATTGTGCAAAGTCAACGAGGCCGAAAGTGCTACAACAGCAAAGAACAAAAAAAAAAAAGATCGACTGATTAACAAACGCGATAATACTTTGCATTGTAGCAACAATTATCATTATTTGGAGCCATTTGCGAAAAGCAGAAAATGAACACTGAACTCTCTGTGGCATAGTGGCGTGTTCGAGTATTTAGGATACAGAGTCAGAAGCACGGGCGTGTGCAACATCAGTGGCAGTGGTGGCAACCACCGTACAACAAACAATAAGTGGCCAAATACGAGTAAAGCCTTCTTTTGTTGCTATTGCTATTGTTGTATTCCGTTGAACAATACGAAAAGGGGCCGCGCTACTTCAATTACCTTTTGTTTAATTGAAATAAAAACTCGACAACACCACTTAATACTCGTTCGGTTGTGTTAACGTTCAAAGTTGCATGTACGAGTATCTTTTGTGGAATATGTCTGTATTGTCGATGTTCGTAAGAGTGTGTGCGTGTGTGTGAGTGTTTGCAAGTGTGTTGCATGCTGTGGAAATAATGAACACAAGAATGGTTGAATGATGAGGATCGAGTCATAAGATATTGTTTTGGCTTTCCTTTGTCCATTTATTTTGTTCCTGTTGTTGAAAATTTAAGTAGCGGCAATTGTAAATTGATACATTTTTGCCAAAATATTGAAAGAGAAAGGGCAACTGAAAGGGAATGGGAAAGGTAATGGCAAAAAGTTAGCATATGGATAGGAATTAGCAACAGCAACTCTATAATAACTAATTAGTTAGTTATGCATTAGAAATTATATGGACTACAGGGTGTCCGTCGGGAAGGTATCCTACTCTGTTTCTTTATAATTTTTGATTAAATGAAAGAGAATGGATCTTATATTGATAAATGTTTTATTTAATGTCGGCACTTATGTATGGAACACAATATCAGATAGATGTTCGCCTCTGTTAGCCTCACAAATGCGAGCCCTTTAGAGCACATTTTTCATTACATTCTTACCCATTGCACGCGGTATTTCATTATTTTCATCACGAATATTTTGCTCTTCTGCTTCTTCGCTTACGACTGTAAAATATTGGGTAACGTGGTTAAAATGAAGCCGTATGAACTGCCAAGATGAACACCGCAGTGGTCAACCAATTGCGGTGTCCACATTAGACACGGTTAAAAAAATGGTATTGGATAATCGTACGCTGAAGCTGCATGAGCTATCTGAAATGATAAACACTTCAAAAAGTGCTATACATCGTATATTGCTCGCAGATTTGTAGATGGGCGAGATGGGTGCCGCGCTTGCTTTCAATAGAGCAAAAACAGTGTCGTGAAGATGTTTAAGTAGAGTGTTTAGCGATATTTCACAGCAATAAAAGCGAATTTTTGCGTTAATTTAAAACAGTGGATGGGACATGGGTTCACCACTTCACACCTGAAGCAAAGAAACAGTCAAAGCAGTGGATAGGAATGGGAAAATCATGTCAAAAGAAGGCGAAGACGGTTCCATTTGCAAGCAACGTCATGACGCCTGTTTTTTTTTTTTTTGAATGCGCATGAGATTATTTTTATCGATTAGCTCCAGAAAGGAAAAACCAAGAACGAAGAATATTATGCTAATTTATTGTATCGTTTAAGTGATGAAATTATGTGAAAAAAGTTGCATTTGGCGAAAGAGAAAGTGTCGTTTCATCAAGACAATGCTGCAGTTCGCACATCCACCATTGCGATGTCCAAAATTAATGAACTAAAGTTCGAATTGCTTCATCACGCACCTTGTTCGTTAGATTTAGCTGCCTCGGACCATTTTCTATTTCCAAACTTGGAAAAGTGGCTCAATGGTAAAAGATTTGGAAACACTACTAATCTGCAGTCTGCGGTTGATGATTATTTTAAGGATTTTGGCAGTACTTACTGTAGATAGGGTATAGAAGCTATTGAATATCGGTGGACAAAGGATATGTAGCTAAAAGCAGATTATGTTGAAAAATAAAGACAAATTTTCAAACTCTTTTTTGTGTCTTCTTCGTAAAATCGGTTAGTTTTAGGACCGCTCTCGTTTGAAAGAATATATGATTTATTATTGAACAATATTTCTGAACAATTTTATTAAAAGAGATGGTAATGATTACGAGGAAATATGTCATTAAACTTATATATTTTCTCATTTTCCTTAGAAGGAGTTCAGAAGTTTCTACAATTATATACAAAATGTGTAGCATAAAGAACAATTTTTTGACTATTTACTAAATACTTAAGTATAATAATAATAAATTGTACTCTGCTTAAGTAAAATATTTACTAAAATAATTCGACAAAAAAATACTTGGCTAAGTCTTCCTGAATGCAAATCAAGTCGATTTCTTTTACTTCAATTGAATACAAATATTTAAGTTTTAATGACGTTTTTAGCCTTGGAGCTGTATCATATTCCCATATTTTCACAATATTAAGTAAATTTTCTTTAAAATGAGATATACTTTTTTTCGAATGTAGCAAACTTTATATCAATATATTTTATATATTATATTTATTTATTTCAATATATTTACTTAGTATATGCTGGCTTTATATTTAGCATTTTAATGTCTACTGCAGTAATCAAACAAATAGTGAAGTTTATTTTAGTTAAATAAAATTGAACAGTTCTTTAATGTAACCCTGCTGAAACCAGTTAACTATTTTTATAGCGATCAGTACAGGTTGTGTACTTTTTTTTGAGTTCCTTGCAATATCCTACAATATGAAGACGATCTCCAATGGATGCATTTTTATTTTTACATTTTTTATTGAACTGCCAATGAGTTCTTATCAAATTAATGCTCAATATACTTTAGCATTCAGCGCCTTAAAAATGCATTAAATTAATGGATTTAATGCCATAATTTAGTTTTTTTCGACGACATCAACAAGTGATAACACCTGTTTTCTGTCCAATTGTATGTTTAGCAGTTCCTACTTCTGCGGTTTGAAATGAAACAACCGGCCGCGGTAACTCATATTCCATATTTTTTATGAAGTGTCAACTTTTGCACTTAAGTAACTTTCAGCTCATGCAAAATAATTTATTAAATATGAAATAATTTGTCTTCTTACTCTGACTGGAAACCAACAATAATCCCACAGAAAAGATGTACGTTCCCAAGCCAGATTATGAATGGCGCCTGAGTCACTTTTGTTTCTTTTTCTGTTTTTAGGAAGGTAGAAGGGAAAAGGTATGATAAATACCGTGTTGTGCAAAAACCACGGTATTCCCCCCAATGAGTTGGAGGGGAAAACAATTAAATTCACAGCATCCATTGAAATAAAATGGAGAAAAAATAATATTATTATGCCATGCTGTTTAACAGAAAACATACATTTTCCCTCCACAGTTCAGTTAATTATGAAGGTCCGTCTGTCGGTTTGACCATTCATTAGATTTTATAACAGAATGTGTGGGAATAAATTAAAAGTCACACTCTTTTTTTTCGCTTTCCTAAACAGCTTGAGTTAATGAAAATGAAGTAGTTTAAAGACGCCAACAACAGAAACAAGAAGCAGTTGAAGCGAGGGCTGATTATTAAGGCTGGTGTTACCAAAAAAAATCATGATTACTTCAGCCCAGTATCAAATACTAATTGATATCGAAAAATATGCCCATGTATTCTTCTTCTTTCAAACAAAAATTGGCTCACTGCCTGATACAGACTACGTCCAAATGTAGGTCCTTAGAAATCTATAAAGCCAGTCAGGTAGGATTGTGATAACAAAGAGTAGTGTTATTGCCCGTCAAAAGGATTTTATGATCGAATCGCTTGCTATGTCAATTGTAGTTTCTATTTGCTAGCAATCCTAATTTCAGTGTTCCTAATTTCAAGGCTGACATCATTAGCTTTGTAGATGGTAGATCCGAGATAGATAAAATCATCTATTACGACAAAGTTATGTCTGTAAAATTTCTTATACTATTCAAAATCAGTAGACCCTTTGTTTACCTCCAGAACAAATTCCTCATACTTTATGATGGAATCGCTTGCTATGCCTATTATAACATCTATTTGCAAGCAATACTTTTCTCCTAATTTCAAGGCTGCTATCATTAGATGTATTGATGGTAGATCCGAGATAGAAAAATCATCTATTACAGCAAAGTTAAGTCTGCCAAATTTCTTACACTATCCAAAATTAGTAGACCCTTTGTTTACCTCTAGAACCAGTTCTATTGGCTCGCTCTTAATACTTGATATGGCTGCAGTAACATCATGAAGTTTTCTGTAATAGATGTCTATCTATATCATCAGAGTATGCAAAAAATATGTGGCATCTTTAATCTTCACTGCAGCTTTCCTTATAACCATCTCCAAAAGTACATTGAAAAGATCGCATGATATATTCTGAGTTATCCTGAGTGAAGTCACATTTGGTTTAAAATTGTTCACTATAATGTTTGACTATATTTACCGAAAACTCCGTGTCTGTCTTCAAACAAAGGTGAATAAACATCATACAATATTTATCTATCGGTCTGTCAAAAAGACCTTTATAGTTTACAAAATGCCGGCATTTATCGATTTGCTCTTCTCGAGTCTTCTCTAGGTTTTACAGTGGCATGAATATAAGGACAATTATGGAGTTAGCAGGACTAAAGTCATACTGATAAGGTCCAAACACGATAGTCGTTCACATATCACACGAGCAAACCTTATAATCGACAGATAATAGGTTGACATCGTGCTAGTTAGTACACTCATTTCAATCATATATTTTTAAATGGTCATCTATTTCTAATGCTTAGGTGTTAATACATGCTGTCACCAGCCAGAAACAGTTCTACATGTAGGCTATCAGTATCCGCTGATTTGTTGCTCATAATATTTTTATTCTGCCGTTTTGGTCCATTAATGGCTAGTGTTTGCCATCGCCGATAATTGGCGTGATTTCTTCACTTGTACTGCAAATCTACTTGAACTTGTAGTTTATAGAAAAGAAATGTAATCATCTTGCCATAATTGTGCTTTCAGGAGTAGCGTTCTGTTTCACAATCTTTATCTTTTAACTTTTGTTCGAGTTATCAGTCTTTACTTTAATCCCCATATCATTCTATATCCTCACTTTCTCACTGTTTCCACAATCGTTTCTTGCCTTTTAAAAGGACATGCATCACTATTGGCTATAGCATTGCCATGTGGGTGTAGTACCCTTTTCCTCAGGCACAGCGCCACATTCTTTACTTTGCAATAACTCGTGTTTGCACCATTTTCTGTATAAAGGGTTATCCATTTAGTGGTTTCAAAACCGCCAGTCTGACAAAGCTGTCAGCTCCTAAATACCTATCACCTGAAGTGTTATTTATTTACGGAAAGGTTTGCCATTTACGAACCAACCAAAGAACGAGTAAAAATAGTTAAAATTTACTACAAAAGTGGTGATTCAAATGTGGGCACTGTTCGTGCATTACGAGGTGATTATTGGTCATCATAATTGACCTACTGTGCAAAGCATTGGCAAGATTATAAAGAAATTTGAAGAGACTAGAAGCTTTACAGATGTGGTCAGGATTATGCGTCAACGCAATGTCCACACTGCCAAAAATATCACTTCTGTTAGTGAAAGTGTGGCGGATACTCCAAATTTAATGATTCCACGGCATTCTCAGCAATTGGACCTATGTTACGGCTCATTATAGCGTATTTTGCATTTGGACTTGCACCTCCGTCCATATTGAGAGTCCAACTCACGCGACAATTATAGCCGCCTGAACATTAACAAAGCCGTACATATGCTGATTGGGTGCTACAGCAACAAGCTTTCAATGCTAATTTGGCAAACAAAATTTTCTTCAGCTATGAAGCTCATTTCTCACTCGGTGGTTAAGTCAACAAGCAAAATTGTCACATGTGGGGCTTGGAAAACCAAGAAATAATTGTGGAAAAGCCATTGCATCCGCAAATGCCGTACGTACGGCCGCATTGGGCCGTATTTTTCGAAAATGACGCTGGAGGAGCCGTTACCGTCAATTCAAAACGCTATGGCCGCATGATAACCGATTTTTTTTTGGCCTGCATTCGAAGATTATGAACTGACCGACATGTGGTTTTAACAAGACGGTGTCACGAACCACACAACACGGCCGATTTTGACTTTATTGCATGAGAAGTTTGAAAAAAGTGTAATTTCACGGTGCTAAGTCAAAGACCGTGTTTAAGCGGATAATTTCCAAACGTTGGAGCATTTGAAAACCGACATTCGTCAAGTCATCGTCTATATACCACCCAAAATGTGAAAAAATTGATCGAAAACTACCTCAAAAGGATCCACTGCTACAATCAATCCAGAGGTGATCATTTAAATTACTTTATATTTCGTACATAAAGTCAGGGTCCAAACATTATAGTGATATAAAAGTTCCACCGAAATCATAGCTTTATGTGTGTTTTATTCAACTTTACTTTAGAGGCGAAAAATGGATAACACTTTTCAATAATGGATTTTGCAGAAGTAGCCATCGGATCCGTTTTACCGTAGTAATTGAGAAAGTTTCTTGTAGTAGACTTTGAATACCTCGGGGGTATTCCGCTTAACAACATACGACTATAGCTTTCTTTGTGCTTTGTGCTAAGTAAGTTTTTGATCTGTTCGATCTCGTACGTATCTTAGCCACAACAAGATGGTGGTCCAACTCTATATTAGCATCACAAATCACACTTACGCCCGTGACAATAAAAACATGAATTTTATTAACAGGAGATGAAAGTGGCGATTCGTGTTATCATCAGAAGACAGAGAAGTTGCTTTGTAAATGTATTTATCTCTTTTTGTTTTGGCATCCATATCTCTTAAGGCAGTTCTAATTTCGTGGCTAAGCAGCGATAATATGCTTGTTCTAGGAATTATCAAAATATATCTTTGGACTCCTTGTTTTTATCTTTTATCGGGATGTGCGTAAATCAATTTTATAAAAAAAAAAATACTTCATCTTGATGGGGATATACGGAGACTTACAGG
>JAHXMU010031173.1:0-12568 GCA_019455685.1 Philornis downsi | reverse complement strand
CAAAACTTTTTGCCCATGCAAAGACCACACGAATTGCTACCTCAAATATTGCCCGATGATGTGTTCGAGTTAAAAAAATCTCAAGAATGGAAATCACAGATAGTCGCACAAGTCAAGGATTACTTACTCAGTGGAATGGATGAGACTTTAGCTAAGAAGCAATTTTTACTAAAACTATCTGAACAGGAAATGTTTGGTTCAACTTTCTTTGTAGTGAAACAGTCAAGCGATGACACCTTGCCGGAGACTGTGTTTCTGGCAATTAACCGCAAGGGCTTCCATGTTGTGGATCCCTCCACTAAGGTAATTTTCTCATAAGATTTTAATAAATTTTAACAAATATTCAGTCGCCATACTTTTTGTGCATATTTCAGATTGTTTTAATCTCGCACTGTTTTAATGATCTAAGTTTCTGGAGCTCCGGCAATACATACTTCCATATACGTTTTGGCAACATGATTGGTGCCTCGAAATTCCTCTGCTCTACCAATCAAGGCTACAAAATTGATGATTTAATCTCTTCTTATATCAAATATTTTAATGACAAACAATAACAAAATAAAAAAACCATTCACTGCGTTAGATCTTAGATATAGCCTAGCTCTTTGGACTTATCTACCAAAGCCAACATGCCTGCCATTAATTCCTGGCAATTGGGTAAAATATTTAGAGGTGGCAAAACAAAACCATAGCGGCCCTTATCGCGGAATTCGATTGTGAAGCCAATCTTAATGCCCAAGGTGTTGAAAACCCAATCGACCGAAGAACCAGAAGCGACATCTGGGGGAAGAAAATATACAAATTAATACAATTTTACAAAAGATCTTGCACCTTAGCTTACACAAAACGGATGCAGTTGAGCCATGGGTATAAACTGTTTTGTATTCCAAGCTCTCGATGGCCGCCTTAAAAGACTCACCAATGCCAAGCAAATCATCGTAGTTCTCAGGAAATTCGTCTTTGGTGTGACCATAGGGTGACAACAAATATTGACCGTAAGAATGGAATGAAAGATAAATATTGATTTTATCTTTGATTGATGTCACATAATCAGCTAAAGCTTTAGCTTCGGGTTCCGAAAAAGCATTGGGACCGGCATAAGTCTCCGCACATGGATTGTCTGAAGCTCCGCCGTTTTCCATCCAAAATGAGTCGAAATTTCTGTTCGCATCAGTTCCTACGCAAGTGGAGGTTGTTATCGGTTGACGGGTTTTACGCCACATGCGATCCTATGAAAATTAATAGAACTGGAATTAGTTGCGAAGCAAAAAATGTCTGGTATATGTGTTCTTAATAATAACTAAATAAAATTTTAATTTGTAACTTGCTAACACTTCGGTTGAGGATTATTCGCTACAACCAATGCAATAAAACATTTGGGGTTGTGTTATATTAAAAAAAATCCATTACTTTTCTAATGGAAGGCTTCTATTAATCTGCATCTCGCGTTTCTAGATGACATTAGAAAGATACGATTTCGTACCCAAAAAAACCCCTCCGACAGGTTTGGAATTGTTTGACTCAGTTTTGTTTCAGTGGACGTAACAGATTGATTGTACCAAAAAGAAAGTATGCCATGTCTTATAGTTTTTCTTCCATAAAGGCGAAAACACAAGCCTGAAAACACAAGACTGAAAATTAGAATAGTGTTTGTGCTCCTTAATCTTGTTGTTTGATTTCGTTGATTTCTGTCCGTTAATTCTGGTGCCAAATGTTGATAGAATAATGGGAATCATCAAGGTCGGCCGCCAAGTAAGTCATGCTTCTGTAGTCCAGGAATTAAACACTGCACAAAAAGCATTTGAAATCATTTGTATAAGGCTGGAGACTAAAAGAAGCTCTATATAAGGGTGGCACACGAATATGGAATCATCTGATATGAGCTGCTCTCCTACGGTAAAACTCTTAATACAGATCTGTACTGCCGCAATCGACCAGAAGCAACCAACTTTGGCCAATAGCAGACAAATTTTGTTCCATCAGCGTTTGGAGAATGTTTAATAATAGCCGTGGACGTGGATTCCAATCGACATTCAGCGAAGTTGTTGTTGTTATGATGTGGACTGTATCTTTGGTAAAGATAAATTTCACCTGTTTGCGGTAGCAGGATAGCTGTAGGAGTTGAAGATAGTCTTAGGTTCTAACAATCTCTCGTACAGCGAGAAAATGTAATAGGATTTAGGTAGGAAGAGAAAACCGAAGTTTGAACCCCAAAGTATTAGAAATAGTGGACAGCTCTTTGAGGGTCGCAGATTATACCTTACCATAACAGGCTTATCAAAAGATTGATGAACTACGAAAATTCTGTTCACGTTGTAATATATAATTTTAATATAGAATTCGTGATGAGGGTAGAAAATTACTACTCGCTATGATGTGATGCAAAGAAGTGCCATTTTTGGCTTACTAACTTAATTTGCCATTTTACAATTTATCTTTTTACGATTCATTGTATTAATTAATTCACAATAGGTAACAACTAAGTAGTGTAGCATAGATAAACCAAAGTAGTTCACAATTGCGTGCGTACTGTACATTAATTTGCAATTCAAATTAAGTACATTTTTGAAGTACAAATTAAGTATTAAATAATTAATTAAGTAATTTCTTTTCAAATTATTACAAATGTATAAACGCTGTACTTTTATACACTCAGTTCTTTACCAACAGTGGTAAGAGCTTTGTAAATTTTAATGTTTGACCACTTTTCTCAATCTTGTTTTGCAATTTGCGCCCATTTTACACCAGACTCTGTGGCACTTCAAAGTCGACTCTTTAGCGTTTGGTGACCAAATCCGAGACAACCGGTTCGGTAAATATTCAGCGAACACGGCTATGTTAAAGGAACGCCAGATCGGGTAGAAAGTCGGAGTTTTCCGCGAATTGCAACTTGAGCCTGCACACGGGTGTAATTCCTCGAATATAATGTTGATGAGGCGGGTGCTACATGATGACCAATTTCTTGTTGGTCCAAATTAAAGACATGGACGTTGATGACATGTGGTTCCAGCAGGAAGGCGTTACTTGTCACACAGCAAACACAATATTGGACATTTTATACGAGCGATTTGAAAGTATGGTTATTTCTCGCGGTGGTGACATGTATTTGCTCCTAAGATTGAGGTCTTTTACGCATGGCGCAAGTCGCCGTCCAAATTCAGACGAATCTATGCAGCAGACTCATTGGACATTGGAATGATGTTACATACCATACACAATTGAAAAAAAAAAAAAATTAAAAAATTTAAATTTTCCTAATTCCTCACACACAGCTCATTTTATTTCATTTCAATATCGTCCTTCCCTATATAAAAAGCTTTTTATATAGAGAAAAGAGACCCTTTATACTTTATGAAGAAATGTTTATATCATAAAGGGAATGCCCAATCGCGTTAAATCGCTGATGTCAAAAAGTCGCTAAAATATATGCTTGTTGAAAACGTAGTGTCCAATTGCGAAAATAACCAACTTTTCGTGTTTAAGAAAAGTATGAATTTTTACTTTCAAAAAGTAACCAAATCAAAAAATCACTAAATCAAAAATTCACTAAAATACAAAAATCTCAGAAACTCGAAAACAGAGAGTCCAATTCCAAAAATTACTAAATATTCGGATTACTAAAGGGTTTAGAGTAACCGTACTTCTCACGGAAAAAAAACCGTCAAATACAAATACGTCCATAACTCAGAGCACTATTTGGCTCTTAAGGCATAATTTTCACCAGTTGTCTCCAACATATCAACAGTTTTTCAAATAACTATGATAAAACCAAACATCATGAAAATACAAATGTGTCCATTTCATGAAAAGACACAGTCCAGTCGAGAAAATGTTCATACATGATGCCAAAATAAAAGTTAACCAAATGAAATGAAATCATTAAAAAAAATCGTCATTTAGTTTTTATGGAGTGTCCTTTATAAATTTGATTCAACATAGCATCAGATTTTTTCTAAATTACTAAAATTAAAAAGTTGCTGAAATGAAGGGTGGTAAACATTATGTGGTGCAAATATTCAAAACTTCAAATGAATTAAATTATAATTTTTTAAAAATATTTAGAATATTGGAAAAAGGTCGTTTGGTGAAGAGACTTCGTTTACAAGTGGTATACACTGTTCAGAGAAGATCAAAAACGGATTAAAAACGGATTGAAAACGAGGAGCTACCAATGACCACCAAACTCTACCGATTAAAGTCACGTTCAACATATCCGACGTTTAGTGCTCAAAAGCTGTCTGTTAACAATCAGTAACCTTTCTGGTGATGTTGGCATTTCAAGCGGATCAGATGCATCGAATTGTAACCAAAAGCACTCTATTTTTGCGGATAAGATCTTTGCTTCAAAATCTCTAAACAGATGAATTCTGGCAAACAGCACTTTATTAAACGCATTAATACAGAGTATAAGACTTGGATCTATACTTTTGATTCAGAAGCAACCGCGACAATACGTCACACCGCATCAACACTTCGTGAGCCAAAACTCCAACTAACAACGCTACGCAAACACTGTATTTATGGATGTGATTTCCGGCTATTTCTTAAATTAAAAATTCTACTCAGGGGCTACCGTATTGGGCCAATTAAAGAGAGAGGGGACATACTAGAAGGCAACTAGATTGCCTTTGAAGGCGATGACATAGATTTGAACTTATTTTGCAGTAGGGTTTATACTGACACATGACCATACAGAATCAGCTTATACATATGGCATATTGTTCATTGTTTAATACCAGGTTGTTTATTTTTCGGTTTCAAAAGTAGACTTAAATAAAACACACATAAAGCTATGATTTCGATGAAACTTTTATAATGCCTAGACCTTAATACATATTATGTACGAAATACAACGTCATTTAAATGACCGCCGACCACTTTTTCTCACATTTCGGGCGGTATTTCGGCGATAACTTGGCGAATATTGGTTTTCAAATGCTCAAACGTTTAGGGATTATCCACGCAAACACGGTCTTTGACGTAGACCCACAAAGAAAGTCTAAAGGCTAATTGACGTCCCCAAAACGTGAAATTACTCTTTCTGGAAACTTCTTATGCAATAAAGTCACAATCGATAGTGTTGTGTAGCTTGTTGATATCATATATCGTCCAGTTTATAATTTTCAATTCCAATCCAAAAAGAAAGCCGATTATCCGCACACTGACTTTCGGATTATCCGCCATATGAACAGGCCGCGATGATGAACAGGCCTGATCACATCAGTAACGTTCTCTGTCTCTTCAAATTTCTTTTTAATCTTCCCAATTCCTTGCACAGATTATGACGACCATAATCACCCCATAATGCACGAAAAGTGCCCACTTTTGAATGACCGCATTTGTAGTAAGTTTTAACTATTTTAACGTGTTTTTGGTTGTTAAACAATCCATATTCGTAAATGGTAAACCTTTCAGTAATAAAATAACACTTCAGATGACAGATATTTAACAGCTAACAACCTTACCAGACCAGCGGTTTTGAATAAATGAACGGTTTTAAATAAATAAATAAATTGGTAACCCTGTACTATTGTATCACTTTTATTTTCTAACATCGTAATCAATAAGAGTGGCCTGATGAAAGCGGGCAAGTAAGAAAAGACATCAGAGTAATAGAAGGAAATGTGAAATATTGCGAGAAATTATTGGAACTGATATTCAGCAAGATAATTTGCCATCAGCAAACTCAATTCACCCAAGTTCTTGTCCCTTCTGTAGTCGATTTAATCATATTTATCAGAGACAAGTGATAGTCTGATACTTCCACATTCTTTTTTTGTTTTTTTTTTTTTGGAAATAAATGTCTATTTAATATTGAATGAATGTCATGAAATTTAATAAAAAATTCTTAATTATTATATTAAATAGCATCCTTCCATGTAAAATACACAAAAGCGAATTATTCTTTTAAATATATCTATTGGGTATCAGTTTTGTGTCGCGTCTTTTGACGCGAGTTTTTTGACGCATTCTATTTTTTTGGATTTCGTTGTTTTCTTCCTTGCACTCTAAAAGACAAAATAACTGATGAATGTTACAATCAAGTTGTTACTTCAGATGCTGAAAGAGTTTTTCCTTCCAGAACTATGTCGAATCTCTACAATACTGTTGTATTTTCAACAAGATGGGCAACTTATCACGTAGCAAGGCCTGTAATGGCAAAATTGCAAACAAAATTCACCAGTAATATGATTTGAAGGAACTTCACATTCCCCTGGCCCCCTAGGTAAATTTACATATTCAGTTGATCGGAAAGTCTTGATGGTCTCTCAATATAGTGGTATTTCTAATTTTTTTCTTTATTAAATTCCGGAAATGGTTACATAAGGCTCTGACGGGTTTCAAACTGCAGATTTCAAGTTTTACAATATTTTTTTTTTTTTTTTTTTGCATGACAAATTGATTTTGATTCTCGGAACATTTATAAAACGCATGTCGTATGCCAAATTTGGCTAAATTCAATGTTTGAAATATATGAGGAATATATGGGTTACATCCTTAATTTGGGAGATACCAGGAGGGACGTGATTACTTCTTCGACTTTCCTATAACTTTTCCAGATTCTATGAAGCAATACAATGAATAAACATGTAGGTCACTGCAGTCTACAAGTTAGGAATTGTTACAGGGAAAAATTGCACTTCGGAAAATCGGCCAATATGTATGGGTGGTGCCAAAAGTGTCACGCCCTTTCTGAACTCATATTTCATTCTTAGTGTGGTTCGAAATTGACTACATGTAGAAATTAACTACGGGTAGAAGATATGAACTTACCACATATTCAGCCGACCGATTGTTTCAAACTTATTCAAGAATTCTAGAACAAAATAATGAACATAAATTTAGGTCGACGTAATCTAATTAGGAGTTATTATTAGTTATTTGTGTGGGAGGCACCAGAAAGAAAGCGCTGATATAGACCATCTAGAATTCCCGATTACAATCATCAAAATATTAGGTTGTGCAGAGTTTTAAGAAAATTCATAAATACTCGTATTCATGATAACTATCGAATCTACCAGCGAGACAAACAGGCAGACATCGCTCAATTAACTTAAAATTTCCAGAATGTATTAGCTCAAAAGATACTTTAACGCTTTCTTTTGGATGTTACGTTTTTGATAGCATTAAGTCAATGTCTTCAGTCCTTTGGGTGAAGGTATACTAATCTCGAGGCAACAGATAATTTCACCAATGTTTACTTCGAAACAACCCTTTATTATTCCCATATATCGAATGTTCTGTTCACGTATTCGATTTAAAGTCAATGCAGCAAAACTGAATGCCGATGGAAAATTTGTGTGCATTATATGGGAAAAGGAATTCCGTTTAATGTCAATATCTGTTTTAAGCTACAAAAATACAACCTTATTTCATAAGTAATTTAACTTTGTAGTCAGTGTAAACACAATCTCACCATAATCTGTCTGTACCAGAATTTTAGAAAAACTCACCGTTTTATGTGAATACACAAAACCATCCACGTTAAACACTGGAATTATGTACCAATCATAGCTCTCAGCTAAATTTTTCACTTTGGCATCTGTTGATGTCAACAACTCATTGATGAACCAGGTAGCCGTCGCCGAAGTAATCCATTCACGCGCATGTATATTCGACTCGATAAATATTCCCGGATTACCGTCTTTATGTGAAATCTTAATGCCACGAATAGTTCGACCCTCATAAGATTTTCCGATTTCGAAGCCTTCGGTGACATTCGGATGTGCCGCCAAAATGCCATCTAACCACCGTTCAATTTCATCCAACTGATAGTAACGAGTCCAACCGAATTCAGTGTTATCGGCTGATTGTTCAGACGCCTTCTCCTCCTCATTGATAAGTCTATGAAATAACACAATTAGTAAGAGATTAACACAATTAAAAGGAGATTAACAACAAAGATAATGATGAATTATTGCTTCAATTTTTTTGTTATTTGATAATAATATGAAATACCTGTTAACGGTTTCTTTAAGTTGTATAGCTTGATTTATTGAAGTTATTTGCAATTTTTGGGAATTTGCGAATTGGCAATACAAACTTACTGATAATGGGGTTTCGCGTTTTACGAAAAAGTGCTTGTTGCAAATATCCGAAAACTCGACCAATATAAAGAATGGTTTAATGATTTTTATTCAGGTTTTGTTGAGCGAAATCAGTCTATTGTTCTGAACACCAAAGAGGAAAAAAATAATAAAAAAAAAAAAAAAAAAAAAAAATAAATTGCCAGTTTTTCGAAGTTTCATAGCTTTGATGAATGCTGAACAAGTCTTCACCCAACATACTGGCACACATCAATAGATCTATTTTTTTTTTTTTTTTTTTTTTTTGTATTCGTATATCAAATTTCTAATAATGGCCTGCAATTTACATATATCACATGGGTAAGCATGTATATTGAAAAATCATTTGATCCACCTCTTACACAATACTCAAGTCAGCCTAGAAACTACGCAAGCTTTCTCCAAAAAACAATATGTAAAAGCTATGCCACAGCTTCATTACAGTAGAATGGACGGAACAGGAATATATACTTAATACAGAATCAGACCTTGATGTACTACTGTGTATAGAAAACGAGGCTAGTTTTTAACTTATAGGTATATTATGCCGATATATCAAATATCAGAAAAATTTGTTTTCTAAACGGTAACACTGTATTAGACATGAGTGCCCAAAGTGATTTTGGCGATTTTTACAATTTGTGATTTTGTTGAGCAAAGAAATTATTCTAAGTTTTGTTCACGAAATGTACTTTCTGATACATTGCAGAGGTCCTTCGGTGGAAAGACTTTGTCCGAAAGAAATGTTTATAAGTGGCCTAAAGATTTTAAATAAGGCCGAGAACAAATTGAAGGCCAAGAACGCCCCAGGCGATTATAAACCGTTACCAATGAAATTCATGCCAAAGAGTTGGTTTTCAAAAGACGTCGATTAATAATTACGAGTCTTGTTCAATGTTTTGGCATTTCAAATGGATCAGTCGATCTCATTTTAAGAAGTACTTTTGGTTTCAATCGCATAAAATCTCAATTAGTAACTAAAACGCTCGAAAAAGACTGTCGCTTTAAAATGTAATCTAGATGATTTCTGGCCAACAGCTCAGTAAGATTATGACCCGGAAACCAGCGACCAATCTATTAAATATGGTGCTGAAGATAAAACAATAACGAAAAGGTCGCGAGTTAGGGTTATCCATTTAGTGATTTCAAAACCGCTGGTGTGGCATGGCCGCTGTCATCCAAAGTAACGCTTCAACGCGTAAAAATAGTTAAAACTTGCCATAAAAGTAGTGATACAAACATAGGCTTTCAATCGAACAAAATTTTCTTCAGCTATGAAGCTCATTTCTCATGGAAAATTGTCGCACATGGGGCTCGGAGAACCCAAAAGTGATTGTGAAAAGGCCATTGCAAATGGTAAAAGTGATTGTTTGATGCGCATTATGGTCTGGAGGCGTCATTGGGCCATATTTCTTCGAAAATGCGGTCATTAAAATGATATTGTATTTCGTACATAATAGCAAAGTCCAGCATTATAATGAAATAGAAGTTTCATCGAAATGATAGCTTTACTTGTGGTTTATTGAATTTTACTTGAAAACGAAAAATGGATAACCCTATATAACCTTCAATAATCCTGGTTATCTAAAAATTTTCTTCGGCCACAGTAGCATTGTGTGTTTCTTTCACCGAGCCAAACTATGAAGTGAAGCTTTTCGATGCTATTGAGTAAAGCTATCCGCGTAAAGAGACAGACTTTATAGGCAGAAAATTCTTGACTTTTTCACCATGATAATGCGCCATCACACACTGCATTGATCCCTCATGAGTTTTTTTTTTTTTTTTCCCAAAAATTAACTAATATCACTCCACAACCACCGTATTCAGGCTGTTGCCCTAAACACAAAAAATTGCTATGGTTACAACGCTTTGAATTGCAGCGCACTTCGAAGGACATTTACCATTTGACATGCTCCGAAGATTGGATGGTAAAAGTTTATTATGTCTGGACGATAATACTCTGAGGACGATGAAATAGATTTGGATCAAAAAAACAATTTTTAAACAATGAAACTGTTTTTACTTTTTGTGCATAATAGTATAAGCGGAACAGGCATTCACGGTTTTTACAAGTTCTTAAATTTTGATTGCAGTGAAGTGAGAAAAAAAAACTCATGCTGTATTCAAAATCAGAAAATTAAAGTTTTACATACATGGAATTTTAAGAACAAATCCAAATACTTTTGCTTGATAAAGATACCTGAAAGTATTATATGATTTTGATATCACGAACAGAGGAAACGGACATGAGAATATTGCAAAAATTCAATTTTACTGAGGTTACATATTAAAGTTGGCTATACGAATAAACGTATATAGGTATATATTGGAAGCCAAATCCTGTTAATTATATATCATACAGAATCAGATATAGCAAAGGCTTATATGGCTTATATTACAAGTCTTATATTATGAAGTTTTGTAGCGTTTTAGTTTGTTAAGATTAAAGAAACCTACACTACAGCCTTTGAATCTATTGTAAGCTTTGTAACTGATATTTACGTCTTATCGGAAGCTTATTAGTTTCTATGTGAATTAGCCGCAAATTTGTTGTGAGATTATTTATGTTGTTTACGTTTTCAACCCGGATTTTGTGCAAAATTTTTAGAATAAACAATTCTCAATTAATATCGAGCTGTAGAACATCGAAGTAGCTCAAAACATCATTAAGAACATTTTCTCCAATATAGAAAAATGGTTTTTATATGCTTTGAATAGTCTGTATGCAATAAAAATCGGGTGAACACGAGTGTGTATGCAAAAATCAAGACATTTATGGCGGTTTTGTCAAAATTGATCTTA
Source organism: Philornis downsi (assembly GCA_019455685.1). NCBI lineage: Eukaryota > Metazoa > Arthropoda > Insecta > Diptera > Muscidae > Philornis > Philornis downsi. The sequence goes on along the minus strand of JAHXMU010031173.1, from coordinate 1,700 downwards.
AATTCTGATCCATGTTTACATTGACACATGAACACACAAGAATACAAATTTAATTGATAAATCAATGACACTCAACGACATTAAGCCAAATATGCTGCACATTATCAACGCAATTATACTCACTCTTGAACATTGCTAACTATTAATTCGGCATCAAAATGGTAGGTCTTCAGTAAATCGCCGAACGTTTTGTCCTCTTCTGGCTTAACCATAATATGAATTTCCTTAGTGGCCTCATCGTAGTCCTTCCAGATGTTATACTAATAAATCACAAATCATAATCATAATAATCAAAGATTATTTCTTTCAGCGCTCCAAATATCCACTCACATTTTCTGGCATATTTTGTATTAATTCAATAATCGATAATTGTAGTTTATTTTTAATATTCAACTTATAAACTTTATAATTGTCATAGCGAATCTTTTCCTGAGGCTCGGGCACCATTGAAGGTCCCTTCAGAGAAGCCGCAGATACATAAGCCACTAATATGGCCACTAACCAAATTATGCGCATTTAAAATTTAGGTCTTCTACTAAAGCCGCTCGTAACAGCGACTGAAGTATTGGTCGTAATTTCTTAGCAATTTATATTGTGAGATTACCACTTTTTTATCGCCGATTTCTTATCTTTAAGATTATGAAAGCTTCAGATTAAACATTTATTGAAAAGTTATGTAGTTTAATAGCTCGTTAGTATTTTGGTTGCAAATAGCCATAAGCTCGTGGGTTCTTTAATGACGGCCAACAAACCCCTCATGATTTCTTCGCAATTCGGAAGAATATGTATGAGTGGAAGGACGAAACCGTATTTTCCTGTATCACGCATTTCTACTGTGTAGGAATATAAGCGTATTCTCGAGTAGCACCAAAACCTAAATCTGAAAAGATATTGTTGCAAATATTAGGCCGATTGATTTAATTTATATATAATATATACTCGTATGGACATATAGGAGACATTATAAATTGATTAAATTTTAATATTAAAAAGTGAAAAGCAACATTTGTAAAATTTCTAACATACATCAGAATAAATTTTAGATAGTTATATCATTCACTATAACGATTTCTGTTGAGCGATGAAAAAATTAGTGTTGTTGTAATGGAAAACTTTAAAAAGATCCCAGTGAATTCGGTGCCAGTTTCATTTTATAAAATCTATTATAAAGCAGGCACATTTTAGTTTTTTTAATGCCTTGTAATGAAATTAAAACTCTAAAATTCAAATTTGGGAACTAATTTTTGAACGTCTTTTTAGATTATAACGCATTGTTGAGTTCCCTTTCTTACGCCTTAACTTAGAAATAGGACATAATACGATCCAACGACCCAAAAACTATCCAACCTGACGTATAGATAGTGTCAGCGTGTTCCAAACAAAAATATATATTTTTGTGAAAATTTTCAACCTATAAAACACATATTTTAAGTTTCAAGGCTTCAAGTTGTTTAGTATTTTTTTTTCTCAATTATGAAAAATAAACGATCTCTGTGAATTTGTAAACATGAGAAAAATTGGTCACCGTTATGTAGTTTAATATTTCCATTTAAAAGGTCTCAGTCCAACTAATATTAAACCCTCTTCTATAATATGGAGTAGCAGAGTTTAAACGTGTCCGTAAGAGCTGCCTAAACGAACACAACCAATCGAGATGTCAGACACGGTTAAGAAAATTTACAAAATAGTATTGGATTATC
>JAHXMU010031114.1:0-10027 GCA_019455685.1 Philornis downsi | reverse complement strand
GTATTAAAAGCTGTAGAAAATCTACCGCCAAAATATTCAACAGTTTCGCTATATAAAAACATATTACCAAGCATTTTGCCTGCATTAGATATTTACAAAATGAAACTCTTTACGTATGTTTTTGTGTGCCTATCACAGCTGTCAGTTGTTTAGCACCTGTCATCTGATGTGTTATTTATTTAATAAAAGGTTTGCCATTTACGAGTATGGATTGTTTATAAACCGAAGAACGAATAAAAATAGTTAAAATTTACTACAAAAGTAATAATTCAAGCGTAAGCTTTCTATCGAATAAAATATTATTCAGCGATGAAGCTTATTTTTCACTCAATGGTTATGTCAACCAGCAAAATTGTCATGTAGGGTGTTCGGAGAACCCAGAAATGATTGTGAAAAAGCCACTGCATCCGGAAAAAGTGACTGTTTGGTAGCTATTATGGGGTGCAGGTGTCATTGGACCGTATTTTTTGTCGAAAAATACCTCAAAACGATCTACTGCTGCAACCAATTCAGAGGCGATTATATTTCTTACATATAATGAAATAAGAGTTTCATCGAAATCAAAGCTTTGTGTGTGATTTATTTAACTTTACTTAAGAAAAAAACAAATACTGGCTAATCCAAATTATATATTTGATTTGAATGTTTGTTAGTTGTTATCGAAACTACGTTAATGAATGTATAATGAATTTTTAATTTAAAAAAAAGATTGCTTTACTCTCTGCATTATAATCAGTTAACTACGAGCATTTGACACAACATATTTGATATGTTTTGATGTCTCCATATAGATTTATTTAAATGTCACACCTGAAGAAATCTCCTCTTATAGGTCCATAAGCCTCCTACCTATACCAACGAAAGTCCTCGAAATTTTATTTCTCCAAAGATTAAACCCCATAATAGAGTCCAAAAAACTAATACCTGATCACCAATTTGGTTTTAGACAGGGACATGGGACGATTGAACAGGTTTATAGATTAGTTGAACTGATAAATAAATCTTTCGACATGAAAAAGTATTGCAATGCGGCATTTCTGGACATTTCACAAGCCTTTGATAGGGTATGGCACGAAGGTTTATTATTCAAATTGAGGAAAATGTTACCCACGAATTTCTTCATTTTTCTCAAATCTTATTTATCTGAACGAACCTTTTTTGTTAAACACGGCGAGGACATGTCGGACATGCTTAAATTGCATGCGGGAGTACCTCAGGGCAGCATTATTGGTCCTACTTTATATCTGATTTTCACTTCAGATCTACCCACAGAAGAAGGGACTCTTATCGGAACGTTTGCAGACGATACAGCTGTTCTTGCCACTGACATCAACCCGGATCAAGCATCTAGAAAGTTGCAAAAACATCTCGATACCATAACAAAATGGCTGCAGAAATGGAGAATAAAGGCAAACGAAACGAAATCGGTTCAGGTAACGTTTACACTTCGGAAAGGATGTTGCCCTCCCGTGTCTATTAATAATGTTGAAATACCTCAAGCAAATAATGCAAAGTATCTAGGCATTTAATTGGACAGAACACTGACTTGGAGAAAGCATATATTTACAAAAAGACCGGCCCTGGGGCTCAAACTAAGATCCTTAAATTGGCTTTTGAATGGCAAATCCAAATTATACCTAGATAACAAATTGAAAATCTATTAATGTGTCTTAAAGCCCGTATGGACATGTGGAATCCAGTTATGGGGGACTGCAGCAAACTCCAACCTTAAAATATTGCAACGCTTTCAAACCAAAGTACTGCGAACCATTACCGGTGCACCCAAATACTTCTCGGACAAATAATTGCATAGAGAATTGAGAACACCCTTCATTAAGGAAGAAGTCCAAAAATACTCCGCTAAATGCATGAATTGTATTCAGCAAAATCCGAATCAGCTGGCGTCCAATCTGATGAATGAAACACCATTATTTACCAGACTAAGGAGAAGAACCACACAGGACCTGGCTACTCAGAATGAATATAGCAGTAGGGACACTCAAGGAAGTGTTCCCGAATAAAAAAAAAATTTAGTATATAAGCAGTATGTAGGCCAATGTAAATATTACTGAATGTCCAAGGACAGATTGTAATAAATACATAGTTTAAAAAAATTTCATTCCAAAGAACATTAATAAAGAATTCCCCTTACAGTTTCATAGGAATTCATTTAAGATTACATAGCACTCATGTTCACTCATGCTATTGCATTGTGTCCTAATAAGCCGTCATAAAAATTCTTCCAAAATAAGAAAATTAATGCAGTTAATAATGCCAATAACTTGTGAAATGGGCCCAGACAAATCGTTAAGCACTTAATGTGAAATTAGTGACTATTATGTTCACTCCCTTCCGTTGCTTCTTGACGCTTTTCCAATGACAGTAAAAGTTTAAAGAAACCAAAGCACTTAAAAAATGCATGGCATCAATAACTGTTAAGCAGAATGACTGCTATGCTAAGGAAAATGTGATGATCGAAATCTATTCTCAAACATTAGTGAGCGAACTATGGAACAGTCATTTGTATTAAGGTGGAAGAAAAATCATCACAATATTAAACATTTAAATAAGGATTTCGGCAAGTTGAAGTTGAGACAATCTAATTGTGTGGCAGAAGTGAATTGTACATATTTTAATAAATTATTGTGGTCGTGGCATTTTTGTATCATTTTAATGGAAAAATGTACGATTTTTAACATAGTTTCTAACAATATCCAAGTGAAATTATTACAGGGATAACATGAAAGCTCCACCTGAAATAATGTTTAGAAATAGTTCTGTAAAAGAATAATCTTATCAAAATTAATTTGGATAGAGCACTTTAAATGCAATGAATTCCGCAGACATTTTAGTCAGATAAACTGTCTTAAATATACATTCATCTGATGTCCTTTGGTCTGGGTACAAAAGTGTGCAGCTTGCCAGAAAGCACGTGGTAAATAGTAAAGTTCTTTCCACCAATGTTTTGAACTAACATACAATAATTGCAACCAAATTATTATTTACTGAACCAAATGTGGGTAGGCGGGTGTTTCCTAGGATGCTTTGTACCGCTTACCCCTAAAACGCAGGCCTCTCTACCTGATCCTGTAATTAAGCAGGCAAAGGGTATGATGCTTGCGTACAAAAACAAAGTAGTGTGGCCTTGTGCCAGGCGCCCTAGGAAAAGGTGGATTATGTCTTGGGATTCACCTATAATATGATATCAAACTGATCTTGGAATTCGTTTTTCGAAAACCAAGTAAAGGAGGGAGTCATAGTTAAACAAGACACATCCTGGCAACAGGTGCGACATAGAGAAGCCGTCGGGAGGTATCAGAAGATTTATCTTTTCCCTAAATATAGTTGTATGACCAGAGAGATCTGGTTAATGAACTATGATAGGAGCATGGTGTACTTTGCTTTGCTGTGTTGATATTCTCTCCTCGGACATTGAAAATCTATGCCGTATTATGGATTACCAGTTCTATGCGAGGTATGATAAAGCGAAACTGGAGTAGCTTGTCTGCAAAACTCAGACCAGAGGGTTCTTCTCTTCTGGTAGCACGGGTGACCAGAGGCCGAAGGAACATTGTTCCTTCCTGGTCAATGCTGTTGGACCCCTAGTGGGAGCATCGTGCTGGCTGTGGTTGCCCGAACAAGTATTTTCAGTGCTTTTGCGTTGCTCAAGCGTTGGTGAAGGAAGGCATTAGCTTGGAAAACACTGTTCATATCTATCCGAGGTTTTCCTAGATACCTCAACTTCTACCCGGGAGGTAGTTCACTTCATACCAAATGACTACAAAGGTACTTTGGCTGAGTGCGGGAGTGGGACCTGAGGAAGCTTTTCCAAGGGATCTACTTCCAATCTCTGGTAGTCTAACTAATCCTTCGGGATTAGTGTGAGTACACCAAAGGGTGCCGGCCGTCGCCTGAAGAAAGAAAGAACACATAACCAAGAAAGAAAAGCATATAATTAGAAACGGCGCCTGTGTGGTGGGACACCATGGGTAAAGATATGACCCTGAAATCTGTATACCTTCTTAGGTGGTAACTGGAATAGATATCCTTATTTATTATACGCCGCCCGTAGAAAATAATTCCAAGCATTTCGATCTTCTGCGCTTCTCCTCCAATTCGTCACAACAAGTTTCAAAAGCCTGGTCCTTCCAATGGAGTTTTGGTCGCCCTCTTCTGCCCCGTCCATCAAGTTCATTGTCGAAAACTTTCCATGCCGGAGCATTTGGGTCCATCCGCGCAACGTGATCCAGCCAACGCAATCGCTGTATATTAATGCGCTTGATCACATAGATGTCAGCATATAGCTCATACAGCTCATTGTTCACGCCGTACTCTCTATAAACGATGGGTTCATATATTTTCCGGATTATTTTCCTCTCGGAAACTGCCAGTACTGATTCATCAGCTTGTGTCATAACCCAGGAAATCTGTATGTACTCTACTCAAATATACTTAATATGGACCGGTTAAATGAAAAATATGAATCTAGGATTCCAAAACTCTGTTAGAAGGACCAGGCTTTTGAAATATTATGGAAACTTGGTGTGACGAATTGGACGAGAAGTGCAGAAGATCGAAGCGCTTGGAATTACTGTCTACGGGCGGCGCATATAAGGATGTCTATTACAGTCGCCACTTAAGAGGAAGAAGACTTATGGGTAGTTTCGTAATGGGGGAAGACCACTTTCAATTTAATTAACAAACAATTTCTCAATTATTTCTGATGTTAAATAAAATATAGCAAAAATTTAAACGCATGACACTCTTGCATATCATTATACACTTGAATGGAATCTCCTAATTAATTACTAACATTTTTGACGAAAATATCGAACAGATTTGTTTAATGTTATTAAGGCGAATGGTGGCAAATATTGCAGAACAAATTTTGTAGTTTGAGAAAGTATACTCGAGAACAATTTAATGCAGTATTCAATAAAATGCCATAATTGCACTCCTTAGAATCCATCGCAGTTGCAAAAGAAAACATTTTCATGTTATTTGTATGGATTTAATAATAATTTAATGGAATTCCTCCAACACCGTCTAACACCATGAAGATGAGCCACCCGATGATGATAATGATGACGATGATGTTGATGGTTATTCATCTGTGGCAGGCGATTCATACTGTTGATGACATATTTTAGGCTTGTAATTGTTTCCTGCTGTTTTCATTTATTTTTCTAACAATTTTTTTTTATTTTTTTTTATGCCTTCATTCTGTCTCTTGCCTTTATTATTGTCGTTTGTCGTTTTTGTTTATACGAGAGCATGTCACATAGAAAGATGCCAGGATGGCAATTCTCATTTCTTTTCATGCCTTGTATTAGGCCATAAAATACAGGAATATATGAAAAGAAAATCATTACTTTAGCTATTTATAGAATATCAAATTAAGGAGATGATATGACGTCAATGAAAGTGAAAAAAAAAGAAAAAATACTGGATAAATGGTTAACGATGGCACCAGATATGCTTCAACTTAAAAAGATTAAATACTCGTATTGATAACGCATATAATTGAAACCAGTTGCAAAGAAAAGATAAATGATCAAAACAGGCGTCTATCACTCCATTTGGAATACACGCAAATAGACATTGGGCAGGGTAGTGAAAACAAATTGCTGCCTCCACCGTCTAAAACAAAAACCTACCTCTAACATAGGTTTGGGAGCTCTTAAATGAAGAAAACTTTAGACTTACTACAACTTACTAATTAAAAACTTTATATGAATGATAGAATTTCAGAAAATCGTGCGATTTGTATGGGAGGTACAGAAGGGGCGTGGTTACCTGATAGATTTTTCTATAATTTTAGAGAGGATCATAAAACAATGTAATGGAGAAATATCTAAACTATTACAGCTTGCTAATTAGAAATTATATATGAACGATTGAATTTCGGAACATCGGTCGATTTGTATGGGAGGTACCAGAAGGGGCGTGGTTACCTGATAGATTTTTCTATAACTTTAGAGAGGATCATAAAACAATGTTATGGAGAAATATCTAAACTATTACAGATTGCTAATTAGAAACTTTATATGAATGCTAAAATTTCGGAAAATCGGCCGATTTGTATGGGAGTTACGGGCATGATTACTTGATCGATTATTCTACAAATTTAGAGAGGATTTTAAAGAAACGTAATGAAGAAAACTTTAGACTACTATAACTTACTAATTAGAAATTTTATGTGAATGATTGAATTTCGGAACATCGGTCGATTTCTATGGAAGGTATCAGAAGGGGCGTGGTTAGTTGAAAGCTTCTAAATTCTATATGTTCTGTACATTTATTATGCAATGCTTTATGAATGGTGATGCCTTTATTAATTGATAACTGATTACACCAGGAGATAATTGTCAAATAAATAAAATGCAAATTGCGGTGTAACTTCAATCTCTTTCATAGGCAGTTAAATGAGGACGATGCATGAAATGTCCGAAATTAAAAATCCTAGTAAAAGTATGGCCATCAGCTAGTTCTAAGTGTAATCATACGTCTTCAGTGAAGTCTAACAAGTATTATTTTAAATTTTAAAGGATTCTTTTACCTTTCCTTTTGAAGAGTTATCAAAAAGTGCTCCGACATAGAAATCAAATGGGCACAAATATTCTACAAGTTTATTAAGCAATGAAGTTCAGTAAGTGATGTTAAAGGCAATAATAGTCTATCATCAGTACATCAAAATTATCAGCTTTTTATATGAAAAGTTTCCATACATCCCTGTAGGTCTTTTCCAAACCATATTAACAAAAGTACATCCAAATTGTCATTTTTTTTATATAAAAAGCTTCCATACATTCTTATAGATCTTTTCCAAAATAAATTAGCGAAAGTACAGAAAATTTGTTAATTTTTTTGCAAATAAAAGTTTTCCATACATACCCTAAGACCTTTTCCAAAATAAATTAACAAAAGTACATTAAAATTGTCAATATTTTTATGTAAAAACCATTCATACATCCTTAAATGTCTTTTCCAAAATAAGTTGGCAAAAGTACAGCAAATTTGTTAATTTTTTTTTTAAATAAAATTAACCAAAAATACATTGCGAATATCTTCTAAAGGATCATTTTCTAAAGATCCGTTTCGTTCTTTTAAAAGGGCGAGACAGAAAAACTGCTAACCACTGATTATTTAGTTGAAATGTTTTACAGAACAAATTCTACTGGAGGTGATCGAAGCTGAAACTCCACCACTTTTAAATTCTGTGTAGTCTTTAGTTCCTTTCAATAATTATTTTACAAGTTATTAAGCAATGAAGTTCTATATGTGTTCTTGAAGGCAAAAATCGTCTGTCCTCAGTTGCCACACATGATTAAAGGTCTTTGCCAAAATAAACTAACAAAAGCACATCAAAATTGTAATTTTTTTTATATAAAAAGTTTCCATACATCCTTAAAGGTGTTTTGCAAATTAAATTAACAAAAGTACGTTTCCATACATACGTAAAAGTTTCTATACATCATTAAAGGTCTTTTCCAAGATAAATTAACAAAAGTACACCAAAATTGTCAATTTTTTTAAATAAAGCGTTCCAAAAATAATTGTCCTTTAAAGGGGAAGCCATTTTTCAAACATCAGTTTCAGTAATTTAAAAGGATGAGACCGAAAAACTGCTAACTACTGCTTATTTAGTTGAAATGTTTTACAGAACAAATTCCACTGGAGGCGATCGTAGCTGAAACTCCACCGCTTTTAAATTCTGTGTATTCTTTAGTCCCTTTTAATAAAATCTCTTTTTAAAATAGGCAACTTTTAAAAACGAATAGTCGTTGGATCAGAATAAAATATAGATAAATAAATCAGTGCGTAAGTAATATGTATACATACACATAAGGTTATTCATTTAGAGTTTTTAAAAATCGCCGATCTGGCAAGGCTGTGAGCTGTTAAACACCGGTCATCTGAAGTGTTATTTATTTAGTAAAAGATTTGGCATTTAAAAATAACGATCGTTTTACAATCGACGAACTCGTAAGAATGGTTAAAACTTCCTTCGAAAGTGGTGATTCTAAGGTGGGCTTTCAATCGAACAACATTTTCTTCAGCGATGAAGCTCATTTTTCTCTCTATGGTTACATCAGCAAGTAAAACTGTCACATATGGGGCTTGAAGAACACAGAAGTGATTGTAAAAAAGCCTCTGCATCCGGAAAAAATGATTGTTTGGTGCACATTATGGTGTGGGGATGTCATTGGAATGTCATATTTTTTCGAAAACTACCTCAAAAGGATCCACTGCCGCAACCAATCCAAAGGTGGTCATTTAAATGACATCGTATTTCGTTAATAGTGGCAGGGTCTAAGCATTATAAGGAATTAAAAGTTTCATCGAAATTGTAGCTTTTTGTGTGTTTTATTTAACTTTACTTGAAAAGGAAAAATTTATAACCCACTGTTATAAATGATCAAAAGGCAGTAAGAAATAAAGAAAGAAAATTTAGGCTTTTCATCTTCGTGAATTTTCCGAAACAATTCTACAATAAGTCTGTAGAGTATTTTGGTCCTAAGCTTACTTATTTTAGTTTAGTTTCTTAAATGAGTTTGAAAAAAATTTATAAAAAATATGTATAAGAAATGGATAAGATATTGTCAACCTCTTTGCTGAATGCTTGTTAACTAATGATTTAGTGCAATTTCTTACGCAATACATTTGAGGACCATTTGAATCCGATACACACTTTCGCTTTATTTTTGAAGGAGTTTGGGTTTCTTGAATGAGTCTAAAAAAAATGTATAAAAAAAAATAAAAAAAAAATTAAATAAACAAATTAAAATAAATAAATAAATTTTTTAGAACTTTTCATAAAAAATAGGACTTTTCCTTGTGATTATTTTTTGGGAGTTTGAAAAAAAGTAATAAAAAAGATATGTAGAAAATGGATAAGATATTGTCAACCTTTTCATTGAATGCTAGTTAACTAATGAATTAGTGTTAATCACTTACGCTACATTTGAGAGCTATTTTAATCCGATGCTTACGTACTTTCACCTTATTTTTAATAATTCCTAAGATAAGGACGAAAAGTATTTCTTAAAATTTCAGACAGACTAATTTCAATGTTCTAGGAAAATAGTTTTTGTGACATGTCCATGAAGATATATAATTAAAAGAAGTAAATGAAATTTGTTCTACTTTTTAGATTTACCATGGCCAAAACTTGGTGGGATTATCAAAACTTTGACCACCCTATTTTAGTACTTTACGCTTTATAATATCTGACTGGCCACTGAATATTATTTCTTATTTGCCATAAATTTTTTTTTGGCGACCCAGTCTAATGTACATGCATAAGCATCATGTATCACGTAATTGCCTACAAAACCCTATGAATGTCATATAATAAATGTTTCGTTTTTATTTGCTTCCATAAAATTGGTAATCATGTTAAATGCTTCCATTCTCTGTACACATGTTGTACGCATTTGTTGTACGTCATTGTGTAGTATCTGGTAGTCGCAAATCCGGATGTAGGTTTAAATAACAATTTTTGTAAAAGCTGTCGTTTAAAAACGAGTACCTTAAAAACACTCACCGCATGCTATAAAAAATTATTTACGGTTGTGGTAGAGACATTTACGTTTTTACAGCTTCCCATCTACGGCAAATAGTTTTTAAGTCTACAACTATGTACAGTATGTACAGTTCTTATTGTTACCGACAGTGTCAATTGAAAAGAAAAAAAATTAATAAATTGTATAAAACTTTTCGTAAAATGAAGAACTTTTCTTAAAAAAAAAAAAAAAATAAAATTAAATTAAATAAATAAATTGTTTACAACTTGTCATAAAAAATAGAACTTTCCTGTGCGATTTTTTTTATAGCGATGTATAATAAAAAATAATCAAAAAAATAAAATAAAATAAATTAATAAATATAGTATTTATAACTTTTTCTTAAAAGGAAGAACTCTTCTCTGTGATTATTTTTTTTTATAGAAAATGCCTTATAAAAAATGACAAAAAAAAAAATAAATAAAGAGTTGAACTTTTCTTTGTGATTATTTTTTACAGAA
>JAHXMU010031113.1:0-10034 GCA_019455685.1 Philornis downsi | reverse complement strand
GTATTAAAAGCTGTAGAAAATCTACCGCCAAAATATTCAACAGTTTCCCTATATAAAAACGTATTACCAAGCATTTTGCCTGCATTAGATATTTACAAAATTAAACTCTTTACGTATGTTTTTGTGTGCCTATCACATCTGTCAGTTGTTTAGTACCTGTCATCTGAAGTGTTATTTATTTAATGAAAGGTTTGTCATTTACGAACATGGATTGTTTATAAACCGAAGAACGAATAAAAATAGTTAAAATTTACTACAAAAGTAATAATTCAAGCGTAAGCTTTCTATCGAATAAAATATTATTCAGCGATGAAGCTTATTTTTCACTCAATGGTTATGTCAACCAGCAAAATTGTCATGTAGGGTGTTCGGAGAACCCAGAAATGATTGTGAAAAAGCCACTGCATCCGGAAAAAGTGACTGTTTGGTAGCTATTATGGGGTGCAGGTGTCATTGGACCGTATTTTTTGTCGAAAAATACCTCAAAACGATCTACTGCTGCAACCAATTCAGAGGCGATTATATTTCTTACATATAATGAAATAAGAGTTTCATCGAAATCAAAGCTTTGTGTGTGATTTATTTAACTTTACTTAAGAAAAAAACAAATACTGGCTAATCCAAATTATATATTTGATTTGAATGTTTGTTAGTTGTTATCGAAACTACGTTAATGAATGTATAATGAATTTTTAATTTAAAAAAAAGATTGCTTTACTCTCTGCATTATAATCAGTTAACTACGAGCATTTGACACAACATATTTGATATGTTTTGATGTCTCCATATAGATTTATTTAAATGTCACACCTGAAGAAATCTCCTCTTATAGGTCCATAAGCCTCCTACCTATACCAACGAAAGTCCTCGAAATTTTATTTCTCCAAAGATTAAACCCCATAATAGAGTCCAAAAAACTAATACCTGATCACCAATTTGGTTTTAGACAGGGACATGGGACGATTGAACAGGTTTATAGATTAGTTGAACTGATAAATAAATCTTTCGACATGAAAAAGTATTGCAATGCGGCATTTCTGGACATTTCACAAGCCTTTGATAGGGTATGGCACGAAGGTTTATTATTCAAATTGAGGAAAATGTTACCCACGAATTTCTTCATTTTTCTCAAATCTTATTTATCTGAACGAACCTTTTTTGTTAAACACGGCGAGGACATGTCGGACATGCTTAAATTGCATGCGGGAGTACCTCAGGGCAGCATTATTGGTCCTACTTTATATCTGATTTTCACTTCAGATCTACCCACAGAAGAAGGGACTCTTATCGGAACGTTTGCAGACGATACAGCTGTTCTTGCCACTGACATCAACCCGGATCAAGCATCTAGAAAGTTGCAAAAACATCTCGATACCATAACAAAATGGCTGCAGAAATGGAGAATAAAGGCAAACGAAACGAAATCGGTTCAGGTAACGTTTACACTTCGGAAAGGATGTTGCCCTCCCGTGTCTATTAATAATGTTGAAATACCTCAAGCAAATAATGCAAAGTATCTAGGCATTTAATTGGACAGAACACTGACTTGGAGAAAGCATATATTTACAAAAAGACCGGCCCTGGGGCTCAAACTAAGATCCTTAAATTGGCTTTTGAATGGCAAATCCAAATTATACCTAGATAACAAATTGAAAATCTATTAATGTGTCTTAAAGCCCGTATGGACATGTGGAATCCAGTTATGGGGGACTGCAGCAAACTCCAACCTTAAAATATTGCAACGCTTTCAAACCAAAGTACTGCGAACCATTACCGGTGCACCCAAATACTTCTCGGACAAATAATTGCATAGAGAATTGAGAACACCCTTCATTAAGGAAGAAGTCCAAAAATACTCCGCTAAATGCATGAATTGTATTCAGCAAAATCCGAATCAGCTGGCGTCCAATCTGATGAATGAAACACCATTATTTACCAGACTAAGGAGAAGAACCACACAGGACCTGGCTACTCAGAATGAATATAGCAGTAGGGACACTCAAGGAAGTGTTCCCGAATAAAAAAAAAATTTAGTATATAAGCAGTATGTAGGCCAATGTAAATATTACTGAATGTCCAAGGACAGATTGTAATAAATACATAGTTTAAAAAAATTTCATTCCAAAGAACATTAATAAAGAATTCCCCTTACAGTTTCATAGGAATTCATTTAAGATTACATAGCACTCATGTTCACTCATGCTATTGCATTGTGTCCTAATAAGCCGTCATAAAAATTCTTCCAAAATAAGAAAATTAATGCAGTTAATAATGCCAATAACTTGTGAAATGGGCCCAGACAAATCGTTAAGCACTTAATGTGAAATTAGTGACTATTATGTTCACTCCCTTCCGTTGCTTCTTGACGCTTTTCCAATGACAGTAAAAGTTTAAAGAAACCAAAGCACTTAAAAAATGCATGGCATCAATAACTGTTAAGCAGAATGACTGCTATGCTAAGGAAAATGTGATGATCGAAATCTATTCTCAAACATTAGTGAGCGAACTATGGAACAGTCATTTGTATTAAGGTGGAAGAAAAATCATCACAATATTAAACATTTAAATAAGGATTTCGGCAAGTTGAAGTTGAGACAATCTAATTGTGTGGCAGAAGTGAATTGTACATATTTTAATAAATTATTGTGGTCGTGGCATTTTTGTATCATTTTAATGGAAAAATGTACGATTTTTAACATAGTTTCTAACAATATCCAAGTGAAATTATTACAGGGATAACATGAAAGCTCCACCTGAAATAATGTTTAGAAATAGTTCTGTAAAAGAATAATCTTATCAAAATTAATTTGGATAGAGCACTTTAAATGCAATGAATTCCGCAGACATTTTAGTCAGATAAACTGTCTTAAATATACATTCATCTGATGTCCTTTGGTCTGGGTACAAAAGTGTGCAGCTTGCCAGAAAGCACGTGGTAAATAGTAAAGTTCTTTCCACCAATGTTTTGAACTAACATACAATAATTGCAACCAAATTATTATTTACTGAACCAAATGTGGGTAGGCGGGTGTTTCCTAGGATGCTTTGTACCGCTTACCCCTAAAACGCAGGCCTCTCTACCTGATCCTGTAATTAAGCAGGCAAAGGGTATGATGCTTGCGTACAAAAACAAAGTAGTGTGGCCTTGTGCCAGGCGCCCTAGGAAAAGGTGGATTATGTCTTGGGATTCACCTATAATATGATATCAAACTGATCTTGGAATTCGTTTTTCGAAAACCAAGTAAAGGAGGGAGTCATAGTTAAACAAGACACATCCTGGCAACAGGTGCGACATAGAGAAGCCGTCGGGAGGTATCAGAAGATTTATCTTTTCCCTAAATATAGTTGTATGACCAGAGAGATCTGGTTAATGAACTATGATAGGAGCATGGTGTACTTTGCTTTGCTGTGTTGATATTCTCTCCTCGGACATTGAAAATCTATGCCGTATTATGGATTACCAGTTCTATGCGAGGTATGATAAAGCGAAACTGGAGTAGCTTGTCTGCAAAACTCAGACCAGAGGGTTCTTCTCTTCTGGTAGCACGGGTGACCAGAGGCCGAAGGAACATTGTTCCTTCCTGGTCAATGCTGTTGGACCCCTAGTGGGAGCATCGTGCTGGCTGTGGTTGCCCGAACAAGTATTTTCAGTGCTTTTGCGTTGCTCAAGCGTTGGTGAAGGAAGGCATTAGCTTGGAAAACACTGTTCATATCTATCCGAGGTTTTCCTAGATACCTCAACTTCTACCCGGGAGGTAGTTCACTTCATACCAAATGACTACAAAGGTACTTTGGCTGAGTGCGGGAGTGGGACCTGAGGAAGCTTTTCCAAGGGATCTACTTCCAATCTCTGGTAGTCTAACTAATCCTTCGGGATTAGTGTGAGTACACCAAAGGGTGCCGGCCGTCGCCTGAAGAAAGAAAGAACACATAACCAAGAAAGAAAAGCATATAATTAGAAACGGCGCCTGTGTGGTGGGACACCATGGGTAAAGATATGACCCTGAAATCTGTATACCTTCTTAGGTGGTAACTGGAATAGATATCCTTATTTATTATACGCCGCCCGTAGAAAATAATTCCAAGCATTTCGATCTTCTGCGCTTCTCCTCCAATTCGTCACAACAAGTTTCAAAAGCCTGGTCCTTCCAATGGAGTTTTGGTCGCCCTCTTCTGCCCCGTCCATCAAGTTCATTGTCGAAAACTTTCCATGCCGGAGCATTTGGGTCCATCCGCGCAACGTGATCCAGCCAACGCAATCGCTGTATATTAATGCGCTTGATCACATAGATGTCAGCATATAGCTCATACAGCTCATTGTTCACGCCGTACTCTCTATAAACGATGGGTTCATATATTTTCCGGATTATTTTCCTCTCGGAAACTGCCAGTACTGATTCATCAGCTTGTGTCATAACCCAGGAAATCTGTATGTACTCTACTCAAATATACTTAATATGGACCGGTTAAATGAAAAATATGAATCTAGGATTCCAAAACTCTGTTAGAAGGACCAGGCTTTTGAAATATTATGGAAACTTGGTGTGACGAATTGGACGAGAAGTGCAGAAGATCGAAGCGCTTGGAATTACTGTCTACGGGCGGCGCATATAAGGATGTCTATTACAGTCGCCACTTAAGAGGAAGAAGACTTATGGGTAGTTTCGTAATGGGGGAAGACCACTTTCAATTTAATTAACAAACAATTTCTCAATTATTTCTGATGTTAAATAAAATATAGCAAAAATTTAAACGCATGACACTCTTGCATATCATTATACACTTGAATGGAATCTCCTAATTAATTACTAACATTTTTGACGAAAATATCGAACAGATTTGTTTAATGTTATTAAGGCGAATGGTGGCAAATATTGCAGAACAAATTTTGTAGTTTGAGAAAGTATACTCGAGAACAATTTAATGCAGTATTCAATAAAATGCCATAATTGCACTCCTTAGAATCCATCGCAGTTGCAAAAGAAAACATTTTCATGTTATTTGTATGGATTTAATAATAATTTAATGGAATTCCTCCAACACCGTCTAACACCATGAAGATGAGCCACCCGATGATGATAATGATGACGATGATGTTGATGGTTATTCATCTGTGGCAGGCGATTCATACTGTTGATGACATATTTTAGGCTTGTAATTGTTTCCTGCTGTTTTCATTTATTTTTCTAACAATTTTTTTTTATTTTTTTTTATGCCTTCATTCTGTCTCTTGCCTTTATTATTGTCGTTTGTCGTTTTTGTTTATACGAGAGCATGTCACATAGAAAGATGCCAGGATGGCAATTCTCATTTCTTTTCATGCCTTGTATTAGGCCATAAAATACAGGAATATATGAAAAGAAAATCATTACTTTAGCTATTTATAGAATATCAAATTAAGGAGATGATATGACGTCAATGAAAGTGAAAAAAAAAGAAAAAATACTGGATAAATGGTTAACGATGGCACCAGATATGCTTCAACTTAAAAAGATTAAATACTCGTATTGATAACGCATATAATTGAAACCAGTTGCAAAGAAAAGATAAATGATCAAAACAGGCGTCTATCACTCCATTTGGAATACACGCAAATAGACATTGGGCAGGGTAGTGAAAACAAATTGCTGCCTCCACCGTCTAAAACAAAAACCTACCTCTAACATAGGTTTGGGAGCTCTTAAATGAAGAAAACTTTAGACTTACTACAACTTACTAATTAAAAACTTTATATGAATGATAGAATTTCAGAAAATCGTGCGATTTGTATGGGAGGTACAGAAGGGGCGTGGTTACCTGATAGATTTTTCTATAATTTTAGAGAGGATCATAAAACAATGTAATGGAGAAATATCTAAACTATTACAGCTTGCTAATTAGAAATTATATATGAACGATTGAATTTCGGAACATCGGTCGATTTGTATGGGAGGTACCAGAAGGGGCGTGGTTACCTGATAGATTTTTCTATAACTTTAGAGAGGATCATAAAACAATGTTATGGAGAAATATCTAAACTATTACAGATTGCTAATTAGAAACTTTATATGAATGCTAAAATTTCGGAAAATCGGCCGATTTGTATGGGAGTTACGGGCATGATTACTTGATCGATTATTCTACAAATTTAGAGAGGATTTTAAAGAAACGTAATGAAGAAAACTTTAGACTACTATAACTTACTAATTAGAAATTTTATGTGAATGATTGAATTTCGGAACATCGGTCGATTTCTATGGAAGGTATCAGAAGGGGCGTGGTTAGTTGAAAGCTTCTAAATTCTATATGTTCTGTACATTTATTATGCAATGCTTTATGAATGGTGATGCCTTTATTAATTGATAACTGATTACACCAGGAGATAATTGTCAAATAAATAAAATGCAAATTGCGGTGTAACTTCAATCTCTTTCATAGGCAGTTAAATGAGGACGATGCATGAAATGTCCGAAATTAAAAATCCTAGTAAAAGTATGGCCATCAGCTAGTTCTAAGTGTAATCATACGTCTTCAGTGAAGTCTAACAAGTATTATTTTAAATTTTAAAGGATTCTTTTACCTTTCCTTTTGAAGAGTTATCAAAAAGTGCTCCGACATAGAAATCAAATGGGCACAAATATTCTACAAGTTTATTAAGCAATGAAGTTCAGTAAGTGATGTTAAAGGCAATAATAGTCTATCATCAGTACATCAAAATTATCAGCTTTTTATATGAAAAGTTTCCATACATCCCTGTAGGTCTTTTCCAAACCATATTAACAAAAGTACATCCAAATTGTCATTTTTTTTATATAAAAAGCTTCCATACATTCTTATAGATCTTTTCCAAAATAAATTAGCGAAAGTACAGAAAATTTGTTAATTTTTTTGCAAATAAAAGTTTTCCATACATACCCTAAGACCTTTTCCAAAATAAATTAACAAAAGTACATTAAAATTGTCAATATTTTTATGTAAAAACCATTCATACATCCTTAAATGTCTTTTCCAAAATAAGTTGGCAAAAGTACAGCAAATTTGTTAATTTTTTTTTTAAATAAAATTAACCAAAAATACATTGCGAATATCTTCTAAAGGATCATTTTCTAAAGATCCGTTTCGTTCTTTTAAAAGGGCGAGACAGAAAAACTGCTAACCACTGATTATTTAGTTGAAATGTTTTACAGAACAAATTCTACTGGAGGTGATCGAAGCTGAAACTCCACCACTTTTAAATTCTGTGTAGTCTTTAGTTCCTTTCAATAATTATTTTACAAGTTATTAAGCAATGAAGTTCTATATGTGTTCTTGAAGGCAAAAATCGTCTGTCCTCAGTTGCCACACATGATTAAAGGTCTTTGCCAAAATAAACTAACAAAAGCACATCAAAATTGTAATTTTTTTTATATAAAAAGTTTCCATACATCCTTAAAGGTGTTTTGCAAATTAAATTAACAAAAGTACGTTTCCATACATACGTAAAAGTTTCTATACATCATTAAAGGTCTTTTCCAAGATAAATTAACAAAAGTACACCAAAATTGTCAATTTTTTTAAATAAAGCGTTCCAAAAATAATTGTCCTTTAAAGGGGAAGCCATTTTTCAAACATCAGTTTCAGTAATTTAAAAGGATGAGACCGAAAAACTGCTAACTACTGCTTATTTAGTTGAAATGTTTTACAGAACAAATTCCACTGGAGGCGATCGTAGCTGAAACTCCACCGCTTTTAAATTCTGTGTATTCTTTAGTCCCTTTTAATAAAATCTCTTTTTAAAATAGGCAACTTTTAAAAACGAATAGTCGTTGGATCAGAATAAAATATAGATAAATAAATCAGTGCGTAAGTAATATGTATACATACACATAAGGTTATTCATTTAGAGTTTTTAAAAATCGCCGATCTGGCAAGGCTGTGAGCTGTTAAACACCGGTCATCTGAAGTGTTATTTATTTAGTAAAAGATTTGGCATTTAAAAATAACGATCGTTTTACAATCGACGAACTCGTAAGAATGGTTAAAACTTCCTTCGAAAGTGGTGATTCTAAGGTGGGCTTTCAATCGAACAACATTTTCTTCAGCGATGAAGCTCATTTTTCTCTCTATGGTTACATCAGCAAGTAAAACTGTCACATATGGGGCTTGAAGAACACAGAAGTGATTGTAAAAAAGCCTCTGCATCCGGAAAAAATGATTGTTTGGTGCACATTATGGTGTGGGGATGTCATTGGAATGTCATATTTTTTCGAAAACTACCTCAAAAGGATCCACTGCCGCAACCAATCCAAAGGTGGTCATTTAAATGACATCGTATTTCGTTAATAGTGGCAGGGTCTAAGCATTATAAGGAATTAAAAGTTTCATCGAAATTGTAGCTTTTTGTGTGTTTTATTTAACTTTACTTGAAAAGGAAAAATTTATAACCCACTGTTATAAATGATCAAAAGGCAGTAAGAAATAAAGAAAGAAAATTTAGGCTTTTCATCTTCGTGAATTTTCCGAAACAATTCTACAATAAGTCTGTAGAGTATTTTGGTCCTAAGCTTACTTATTTTAGTTTAGTTTCTTAAATGAGTTTGAAAAAAATTTATAAAAAATATGTATAAGAAATGGATAAGATATTGTCAACCTCTTTGCTGAATGCTTGTTAACTAATGATTTAGTGCAATTTCTTACGCAATACATTTGAGGACCATTTGAATCCGATACACACTTTCGCTTTATTTTTGAAGGAGTTTGGGTTTCTTGAATGAGTCTAAAAAAAATGTATAAAAAAAAATAAAAAAAAAATTAAATAAACAAATTAAAATAAATAAATAAATTTTTTAGAACTTTTCATAAAAAGTAGGACTTTTCCTTGTGATTATTTTTTGAGAGTTTGAAAAAAAGTAATAAAAAAAATATGTAGAAAATGGATAAGATATTGTCAACCTTTTCATTGAATGCTAGTTAACTAATGAATTAGTGTTAATCCCTTACGCTACATTTGAGAGCTATTTGAATTCGATGCTTACGCACTTTCGCCTTATTTTTAATAATTCCTAAGATAAGGACGAAAAGTGTTTCTTAAAATTTTAGACAGACTAATTTCAATGTTCTAGGAAAATAGTTTTTGCGACATGTCCATGAAGATACGTAATTAAAAGAAGTAAATGAAATTTGTTCTACTTTTTAGATTTATCATGGCCAAAACTTGGTGGGATTATCAAAACTTTGACCAAAGTACTAAAATAGGACTTTACGCTTTATAATATCTGACTGGCCACTGAATATTATTTCTTATTTGCCATAAATTTTTTTTTGGTGACCCAGTCTAATGTACATGCATAAGCATCATGTATCACGTAATTGCCTACAAAACCCTATGAATGTCATATAATAAATGTTTCGTTTTTATTTGCTTCCATAAAATTGGTAATCATGTTAAATGCTTCCATTCTCTCTCTGTACACATGTTGTACGCATTTGTTGTACGTCATTGTGTAGTATCTGGTAGTCGCAAATCCGGATGTAGGTTTAAATAACAATTTTTGTAAAAGCTGTCGTTTAAAAACGAGTACCTTAAAAACACTCACCGCATGCTATAAAAAATTATTTACGGTTGTGGTAGAGACATTTACGTTTTTACAGCTTCCCATCTACGGCAAATAGTTTTTAAGTCTACAACTATGTACAGTATGTACAGTTCTTATTGTTACCGACAGTGTCAATTGAAAAGAAAAAAAATTAATAAATTGTATAAAACTTTTCGTAAAATGAAGAACTTTTCTTAAAAAAAAAAAAAAAATAAAATTAAATTAAATAAATAAATTGTTTACAACTTGTCATAAAAAATAGAACTTTCCTGTGCGATTTTTTTTATAGCGATGTATAATAAAAAATAATCAAAAAAATAAAATAAAATAAATTAATAAATATAGTATTTATAACTTTTTCTTAAAAGGAAGAACTCTTCTCTGTGATTATTTTTTTTTATAGAAAATGCCTTATAAAAAATGACAAAAAAAAAAATAAATAAAGAGTTGAACTTTTCTTTGTGATTATTTTTTACAGAA
>JAHXMU010031108.1:0-31738 GCA_019455685.1 Philornis downsi | reverse complement strand
GATGTTTTTACGCCTGTAAAATTATTCATTTCGGCCTAAAGGGTTGAGGTCAGGATCGCTTGAATTATTGTTTTAATGGACTGCTTCGATTCAGTCAAACTCCTCTACATCTCTTGCTTGGCACAAAAAAAAGACTGGTGTAGTTGGATATAAATTTGTTTCGTAATTTGCGTTAGAGATCTGCTATAACCGGTCTGGCTATGTCTGCAGTTGCTGGGACCAAATGCTACTGAAACGGATACGTCTTCGGCGCAGTTCCTTCCTTTAACATCTTTAAATAGCAGTCCCCATTTGGACAGTTGACAGTGGAATGATACGTGCGCCACCCTGTAAAAAAGTAGGTTATATGAAATTCAATTCCATTGCTTTTGAGTCACTCTTAGTGTAAATGCAGAATATTTTTGCGTTTGCACTAGTTCTACTTCAGTAATGATTGCAATTTTGCATCTTTGTACACTTTCGACCTCCCGTCACGTTTATTCCCCTAGACATTAAACTCACTTACTTCAATAATGATCAGCATCTTCGTACAATTTTGACCTCGCCGTATTTAAACCTTTTCAAGAGCTTACGGCAACTTCTGTCACTTAAAGCCGCCTCGCCGTATGCCGTATTACAGGCTATCGATGCGTTCTATCTGCAGATTTCTTCAAATTAAATAATTATGTGAAAAGTATCCGGTTGACCTTTATTCGGCTCAAAACTCAGATACTTTCCTACAAATACTACGAGATGCTGGTACAAAATAGCTAATATATCACGGTTATGATGGAATTTTACATGTGACAATTTTCCTCATAACTTGCAAAACAGCGGAGACCTATTTATACTCCAAATAAATACAATTTCCTTTTCAGCAACAATCCTCAGTGCCAATAACCTTAAAATGCTTTTCCCTCTAGTTTACAAATTACAAATTCAAGTTCCCTCATACTACAATTTTGTTTTACAATCCTTGAGATTAATTTAAGTACTTATTTATGGTTTATTTTTCAAAAGCCACCACCAAACTACCGACAATTGCTTTAAGACCGATGTGAGAGCAGCAATGCCTTTTAATTGTGATGTTAATAAATCAAAACCTTAACAAAGTGTTGCCCTGTTGTTATTGTTGCTGCTGTCGCCGTCATCGTCGTCGTCGGTCTATCGTCCTTCTTTCTTCTTCTTTCCATAGTAGAATTTTATTGCCTTCTCTACATTCCACAGCCCTGTAGGTGTTTCTTGGTAAACTCTTGCGCTGTGTATTAGTCAAGTGCTGGCTGTTTGTTTTAGACGCCTTTGAATATTCTGAAACTATTTAACATCATTAAGGGGGTCTGGATGAAAACGCACTCTTCAAATGCATAAACAAAGGAAGAAAATACGGGATTTTGTAATTCATGGTAATTATTATAACGAAGGGTACTTTTGAAAAATGAGCCGAGAGTTGAGAATAGGCCGTTTTGAGAGGGAGAGATCGCATAACCTGGTGCAATTGAACATTTTTCCACAGTTATGGTTTAAAGTGCTAACTGTTGTAAACAAATTAAGGTTTATTTTTATTTACCCCATAATGGGTGTATAACATTATTATTTCTTTGTTGTGGTTGCAAAAATAAAGCCTTTTTTTATTAAAGTTCAAAAAACAAATGTAAATTTTTGGTTTTGCGTTACCACTAAAGCTATGTTTCTTTATTGGCAGGATGAGATTCTGTAGCATTGGTTTGATTCTCATTGTTTTTACCAGAATCATCAGCATCGTCGTCATTGTCTTCCGATTCACTGCTAAGCACTTCACTTAGACCGCTCGCCACCGAGCTAATGGAATCCATTAGTGGCTTAATGTCAACACTGGGATATTCAGTTTTCACCACCTGTCCCATGACGTGCAGTATAGCATCAAAACGCTTTTCCAGGCGACGATTGAATCGACGCTTATGACGATAATATTTATCACGTTCGCTAAGTTTGTTCGACATTAACGACGCTGTTGGTGCTACTGTGGATAGGGATGTTGTAGGGTGTTGGGGCTGCACATTGCTACTGGTACTTCTGTCCGTACTGGTGGAGGGCATCACTTCAGCAATGGAAAGACTTTGCTGCTTCATGGAGGAGGACAAAGCGTGTAATTGGGAAAGATTTTCAGATTTAATTTCAAAAGTTTTTCCATCTTCTGTGTGCAACTCGATATTTTCCATAACCGAAGGCAAAGAGAAATTTTGTGTCGTCGACGATGTTTGATACACATATTCAGTTCCCATTGACTCCTCGCTGGTGTCTTCGAAGTAATGTAATTGTCGTTCATCCACCACAGCAGGGAACTTGAGTGTAGCACTGCCAGACGCACCTGCTGCCGCCGCTGCCACGGCCATGCGTTTAGAATAAAAATCATGATCTGTATTCCTGGCTTGGCGATTTCTAATGACGTCATTACTTTCCGTTTCGGTTTCGCCAGCACCACAAATCATTTCAAACTCTTCGTTGGTATCACTGCTGAATACATGATGGCGTAGGTGCAGATGGTGGTGTTCAACATCGTCCTCTGGCACCGTGCCAGCAACTTGTAATAGGATTGTGGTATTATTTGGTATATTTTCCTTAACACAGTCATGTTGTAATTTCATGAGTGCTGTTGAGGCGCCCTCCTTTGGCATTGTTGTTTTCCTTTCGTTATGTTCTTGTGTCCTTGACAGAGATTCGGCAATGGCCTTCTCTTGTCCCACAGTCATATCATCATCGCCTGCGTGGGTGTTTATGGTACCATTATCGCCCTCGTATGTGCCACCGCTGGTGCTGTTAAGGAATTTTTGTGTCACAGCATACGAATGTAGATTTGTGGTTTTGCGAGTCATAAACGTATGGATGGCTTCGAAAAATTCCCATTCCTGACCGATACGCTGTATCATTTCTGCGTCGATGGTTGCTTTGTTGGCAAAGCCATCTAAACGTGTTTGCTGTAAAACGCACAGGAAACAGGGAGACAGAGAACATATTAATACACGTTTGCAATTGACTGCTTCGATTGGAAGAACTCATATTTTATTTTTTTTTTTTTTTGTTCTTTATTTAGAGACAGACAAAGCATAATTATCAAAGAAACTTGGATTTTCAAATGAAAAATGTGCCAAATTCCGGGAAACCAGAAAATGTAGAAGTTGAGTACTATTTCTTTTACCTTTTAGAAAAATAATTGAATGTTTTTCTTCGAAAAAAAGGAATAAGGTAGTTCTTAATTTCATAAAAAATAGAGTGATATTTGTCGGTTATTGGTTGGGATACCAAAGAAACCCATCGCCGTTAAGCAAAATAATCTTTGGCAGCAATTCAAATGTGTCATTTCCTTGTTGTCATATTTTTTATTTGTTTACATGGTGTTTTTGTGAACATTTTTTCAAATTACATTTGCTGCACATATTTCGGCGAACTTAGTTTGAAATTGTAATTATTTTCAATAAAAATATTATATTATATAATGATTCGGTCGCATTGTTATTTTTCAAACTTTTTTATTAACATTTGTATGACGAAACGGGTAGAAGTTACCGACAAATGCATGAAATTTCTTCGTTAAAATGTCAAATTTCTGCTTATCGAAAAATTGGATAGAAATCTTTGATCCAGCGGAAATTGAACTTGTCAATGCTGCTATGCTGATGACGTTGTTGGGAGGAACTTGAGGTGATAATCGCTAAAACCGATATTTCATCAGAATTCAATCGGGTGTGCCATTCGGTTGCCATTCTGGACAAAGCGAAAAAGGCCACAGTGGCGCTATATGCGTGCAAGAAGGCAATAGGGAAGCAACGGGGATTAAGGACTCGCATTGTTTACTGGTTGTATAATGCTGTAGCAAGACCGATAATGTTGTATGGAATTATCGTCTGGTGGAAGACTCTTGAGAAATCCACATACGACTGTACTACGTACTGTAGGATACTAAGCAAGATCCAAAGGATGGGTAGTCTGTGCATCACAGGTGCCCTCCGTATCACCACCCCTTCTGATACACTGAATGTAATTTTGTATTTACCACCGCTGGACTGCCACAGCTACGGCAGTAAGACTAAGAGAGTTTTAACAGTGGTCAAACAGTGGTTATGGTCATAGTGTGATCCTCAACATAGTGCCTGACATAACAGGCACTATTGACTATACTCTGGCTGAACCACGGTCCGACAAGAAGTGTCATATACGTGTACCAGGTAGGGATACATGGAAATGTAGAACTCCTGGTATAAGACTGTATTTCGACTTCTGCGCTGACGGCTCAAAATTAAATGATTAGGTAGATATCGGAGTCTACTCCAAAGACCTAGGTGTTCATTTCAGGAAGAAGGCTACCTGATCACTGATCGGGACGCTGTCTGATTTCAAGACATGAAGCGAGATTGGAGGTTGCGACTAGTGACTTCAGCAGGAGCTATCAAACAGCTCCCCCACAGAGGAGTAGGAGTCCATAGAACACTTTCTCTGCAATTGCCCCGCCGTAGTGATCAGATGGGGATCAACACTGGACTCTTAGGGACCTAGGAGATCTGGACGATATAGATATTGTCCGACTTTAAAGCTTCTTGAGGCGCTCTAGACGGTTCAACGAGGGAAACTAGGACCATATCTTTAGTTTCCGTGGTATCACAATGGACTATGCAGTTTAAGTGAGTCTGTCTAATCAGACTGCCACCCTGACCTAACCTAATCTATACTAGACAATGTCGTGAGAATTTGGAACTAGTTTTAAAAATTAATATTAATTACTGATGAAAAAATAAGCTTACATAAAAATTTTTTTAAGTCTGGAAGAATTAATTATTTTTAGTATCATCAATACGAAAAATGATCGATTAGGTAATTAAAAAGACAGCATGATCTTCAAAAATTGTCCAATCCACCCAATTCCAATTCTAATTCCAGAGCCTTATTTGCTTGACACACTTTTCCTTGGTCTATAAGTAAGAGAACGCAGTGTAAACTGTATGCCCCACAACAATCACTGCTGGTGTCTGGATATAGTGATGTTTACGCTACGAACGAGCCGATGCCGCAGCCAGCAGGGCCTTCGCGTTGTTCCCACAGGATTTCCTCGACAATGTGCTACTTTCTGTTGTCAATCAATTGGGGTCAGGAAATGGAAACGATGATTTTTCAACCTTTCTTGGGATGCTATATAGAATGCTGGATTGCTACGAAAATTATCTTTGAAGAAACTTTCTGCACTAAAATGTGTGTTTGGAGATATCTGTTGGACACATTTTCTATTTAGTAGTTGTAATTTTTTCCCAAATTTAGGAGACATATTTTATGTATATCTTCACACATCCCTATTCGCAAATCTTCTATGGGGTATTGCCATTAGAGCTTTTGTATTCTTAAACAAGTAAATTGAAATTGAAATATCTAAGGATTTTTTGGAGGCACATTCTTTGCACACAAGAAGAGATTAAGGCATTTTTTCTGTGCCTTTGTAGGTTCTTTCTATGCAAAAGAGTATTTGTAGAACAATTTTGTAGATAATTTGCCTATATGAAAATGCTCTTTGCAGACAGTTTCTCTATACTGATAGTCTATTGGTAGTCACACATCTACATATATATGATGAGCATAAAGGTTTCTATACAATAAACGTGTTTTTCACTAAGGATTTCTATGTGGGAAATTCCTTTGCAGTTATATTTTATGTGAAAAGCATTTGGAACACAATTCTCTTCAAAAATTGTATTTGGAAACATATTTCCACAGATAATTCTCTTTAGAAACACATTTCGGTAGTAAAATCTGCTTTGGAGATTAATTTTTGTAAGGAAAATACTTTTGCAAACACGTTTCTGTAAGAAAAACCTCTTTGTACACTCATTTTCCCGTGGAAAGCACCGTTAGACGATGAAGAAGAACCGTTTGTGCACAAAAATTATCTTTGAAGACATATTTCTGAGCGAAAATGGCATCTGGATTCCAATTTCTGTATTAAAAATGTGTGTTGGAGATACATTTATCTGAGCAAAATGTTCATTGCAGAAACACTTCCATGCAGGGAGGGGTATATTTAGAAACGAATTTCTAAAAGGAAAAAAATTCTATACGAAAAGCATATTTGCAGCAGATTTTTCTACAAGGCGCCTTTGGAGCTGTTCTACACGAAATGGGATCAGGGACAGTTTTTCTATACAGGAAATGCGTCTGGAGATTAGTTTCTATATCAATATCACATTTTAAGGTATCTTTTCTGTAAAAAAAGCATCATTGGAGATACATTTTGATAAGGAATATACCTTTGAGGAGAATTTCTACTGCGAAGATTTCTTAGGGCACCATTTTTTTATGCCAAAAATATCTATGGAGATGCTTTGTCCATGCGAAAATTCTCCTAGACTCTTCTTCCATACGAAAAGTATTTGGGGACATATGTTACATACGAAGAATCTGGACACATTTCTATACAAAGGACCTTTTTATATAGGAAAAGCGTCACTGAAATCTATTTTTCTATAAGAGAAGTATTTGTGAAGACTTTTTCTATACGAGGTCTTTTTATAATCTTTGGGAACGTTTTTGTACACTGAGAGTCTTTAAAATTTGGAGGCACTTTTCTATAAAGAAAATGATTTTTCTGCATGATGTGTCTTCGTAGATACGTTTTTATGACAAAAATATTCACTTTTTGGACAAAAGTGGCACAGTTCTATATACATGCGAAGAATCTGGACATATTTCTATACAAATAATGACCTTTTTATATAGGAAAAGCGTCACTGGAATCTATTTTTCTATAAGAGAAGTATATGTGAAAACTTTTTCTATAGGAGGTATTTTTGTAATCTTTGTACACTAATAGTCTTTAAAATTTGGAGGTACTTCTATAAGGAAAATGATTTTTCTACATGATGTGTCTTTGGAGATACATTTTTATGAAAAAATCTTCACTTTTTGGACAAAAGTGGCACAGTGCTATACAGTCGCGTACGAGAAATTCTTTTGGAAACACTTCTTCCATACGGAAAATGTATTTGTGTACATTTTTTAATTTTTCATTCTTTGTTTATGAAGAACTTTCCACAAAGTCGCAGACACTTTTTCTACACAAAAAGCCTCTGGGATGCTTTTTTTGTTTGAAATTTGTTTTTGAAAATATTTTCTGAAAAGCGCTCTCTGTCACATTTTTCGGTACAAAAAGCTCCTTAGAAAATTTTTTTTTATACTAATAATGCCTTTAGAAGGTTGGTAGCAGAAAATCTTAGTGGCTCTTTTTCTATACAGTAAATACCATTGGAGACGCTTTCCAGATAAGGAGCCTTTCTATACGAAGAGCAACGAAAGGTATTTAGATTTTTTTCTAAACGAGGGACATCTTTGGAGACATTCTTTCTAAACGGAATATGTCTTTCCGGACACGTTTCACTAAGAAATACTCTTTGAATTTGGCATTTTCACATGAAATGCACAAAGTTGCGTTTCGAAATGTGTCTTTGGAGACACATATCTTTGGAAAATTTGTGCATCTTTGCACGATAATTGCCTTGGGAATCATATTTTTCCTACGAAAAGCGTTTTTAGACACACATCTCTGTATGCGGAAATATTTTTGAGAGGTTTTTTGTAGACTCTTCTATTCTTGATAACTGTTTTTGGAGCCGATTTTTCTTCACGTAATGTTTTTGAAGACATCTATTTTATAAGAAACACATTTGGAAAAATTTGCATTACATTTACGTCTATATCGGATTTTTAAAGGTACTTTTTCCATGTGAACTGTGTTGTGAGGACATTCTCATAAGTATGTTTTTTTTTTTAAGATCTCTATAGGATATGTTAGCATACTTTATCTATTTAGACACAATTTTTTGTAAAGTATGTTTTCAGACAGGTATTTCTGTATCGAAATCTTATCTGAAGACCAATTTCCATCCCCAAAATAATCTTTGGGATATATTTCTATGCGACAAGCTTGTTTGAAACCATTTTTCTGAAAGAAAAGCTTCTTTTGATTTTCCTTTCTATACGAAAAATTACTTGACTTGATGAAATGAATTTGAAATGGAATTTGTTCTGAAACTCAAATATATCAGGGACATCCTGTGGAAACATTGCTGTTGCTGAATAGTTCTTTGAAGAAAGGATGTTTGAAATTACATTTCTGTATTGTAATTCCATTACGTATGATCTGTTCATTGTATTAAATTGTTTTGTGCTCTTCCGTCATTTTTTCAACTTTAGTTGATCTAAAAACAATTCCTTCTCTTTTCAGTTAAGCATGGAATGGTATTATTTGGTTTCGGAGATATTGAATTCACTGTTTTTGTTTTAATTATATTTTTAAGAAACTTTTGAGATTCTAATCCTTTATGTTTAATATGCACAATCACCATTTTTACCTTATACTGTTTGTAACGGGTGAGCATATTGGACCACTGCTTCCGAACGAAGAATACATTGAAATCATCAAGCTTGGCAACACTCAAGACTTTCCTAGAACAAAGATTCAAAAAGGAATTGTATGAATGTCAGACCTGTATGTGTGTGTGATGCACATGTATGAACTTACTTCCAAGGCAGTACACTGTTGCTTGGTTTACTGTTGAACCACGAGTCGTAATTGATGCGTGCCTCCACCAACTTTCGTTTTTGTTCAATGGTCCCTTAAAATGAACAGAGAGAAACATAATCAGACGGACAAAAATGTCGCAATGAATTCACGTACACATTATATTACAGGTGGAAAACCAATCTGGCCCACCGCTACTTACATTTCTTTGATGCCCTGCGCTTGGCATACGAATGTAATTCCATGTTGTCTTCTGCCGGGGATGAATGATTGGTTGGCTGCGGCCGTGGCCTCTGGGATGACTGACAAATGCCGTAAACGTAGTTCGTTTGTTATACCGATGGTTTTTGTACAAATTTTGGAATATTATTTAGATTTTGCTGAGCAAACATGTTTTATCACTAATTTTTTGCTTTGCTTTGTACTTTTTCTATTAGCAATTGTTCCAATGGACACTGTTACGATTTCACACGTCGGCCGTCATTTTGACATGAAAAAACAAATGATTCCGTTCCGATTGGGCTGCAATGCGTTGTGAAGTTCTAGTTGGTTTTCCGCTTTCGGCTAGAACCTAATGTTTATCACATTTTTATTTTGAGGTTATTTTTCTTAACATGGCCGAAGAGAACAAAAACGAAGAGCGAATAAGTACCGCACATAAGAACAGAGAGATTAAATTACTTCAATCAATTTCAATACTCTGTTAGATATGGCAAAGTAATATATTGGTACTTTTTTTGTACTTGACACATGGTACTTTTGCTAGGGTGGGTAAAGGGATCATGGAAATGGGAATAAGTCTTTTTTTTAAATTAAACGATCTGTTTAATATGACTTTGTGATTAAAATTACTCTTAAAACTAGTTTGTCACGAAAAAATGCCTTTACGGGTTAAAACATAGAAGTAGAATGGCTGGCGGCGACGCATATTTATTAAGTTATGAACCCTCGAAATTAAAAAATGGACCAAGGTGGGCTCAATGTAATTGCTTAACTAATTGTGAACTGTTAACTGAAGGAAATTTGTTGTAAAGTTTCAAATACGAAAGCATCGAGTAATCGACAAGTCTAGTAAGAGTTTCTTAAACTGCCATTCGGGACAGTTAGTAGATATCTTTTAAAAAGTCGAAAAATAGTATGCGTGCAATCTCACAGAATGTGGGGAGCTCTTTCATATCTCATTCACGGATTTACATGGTAATTTTTTCTTGTTAAGTTATATTAATATTCAAGAAACTGTTTTACCGAATATACTTTTAGTCCTTTTCCGTTAAAGTTCTTTTTTTTTTTTTGAACAATTGTTATTAAAAGCTAAAGACATGCGAACGTAATCAAATTAGAAAAATTAGAAGAGCTTGGATCATTGAATATGTAATATTTATGAATACTTCAGATGATTTTGATTTAAAAAGCAGTAAAATGTCAAATAACTTAGTGACTTAAAACTGAAGAATCATAGATACCATTTTCAGTACAGTTTTTCTTAGGTATTGTTATGGAAAGGACAGAAAGGATCTTTCGAAAATGAATGCAAATGATATCCGCAACATATTTATAGAACGTTATATCTAAAAAATTCCGACCTTGTTTCGCTTTTCAAATATAATTTTAAATGGTCTGAAAGAACCATAAAGAAATTGAAAACAATATTCTTATCTACTACAACTGCCTGTGAAATTTATAACGCGACAAATTTGTAGAGCATTCTACCCTGTTAGCTTTTCATTTAAGTCCATTTGTTTTTTTTTTAACATTGAAACAGTTGAAAAATTTGAGACAGACTGTTTGGGTGTTCTACGAAAACAGTTTTTATGAAATTTCAGTAGCTCATTGAAACATTTTTATTTGATTTTTTAATTTGCATCGCAAAGCATCGGGCGGAATTGTCAAAACTTTGGCTTATGGTTACACGGTTATCTGGTTTTCTGAGGATTTAAATACACTCACTTAGTTCAGTCATGGTTTGGTGAAGGAGTCGTCCAATCCCAATCCACTGCACAACTGGCAGACATGACTTTGAGTAATTTTACATAAGTTTTTTTCTGAAAATTGTTCAAGTTAAAAAAAACCTTTCAAAGAAGTCGTGGGATTCAAATGAAAAAATGTTGAATTAGTTGCGAGTACAATGCTATAGAAGGACAAATCATTAAACTGCTAACTATTCCATCACTGGCTTACATTTTCCCTTTCTTCTTTGTCGCTCTCTATTAAAGTGAGATACGATGTTCTTGTGCTCAGTGAAAACAGCTGATTTTGTTTATCTTAATCTTTTTATTTTCATATGTGCATGTAAATTTTACTGCTACTTAGAGATGGTAATTTATCGATAATTTGAAACAGCTTACATGTAGAATCGTTTATTTGAAATATACTTTCTGTTACTTTTGAAACTATTATTTAAAAATTATGTACAACCATTTGCAAATTTTAATTTTATTTTATTTTTCTTTTCTTCTTTTTCATACCTAAAAATTTCCGCGAAACCATGTACTTTTTGGTTATTTTGTGCCACCATTACATTCTTTTTTCTTTTAAATAATAAAAAACGCACACACACACACCAATCAAAAATCCAAATATTATAGTACCACCGATAATGTTGCATGCAATGGTCATGTCGATGAACATATAAATACAAAAGAGGAAGAAGTCTACCAAGATTTGTGTGCTTTACAAAGATCGAGTAGAAGTCAGGTATTATTTTATTTTTATGATTTGTGTTATTACGCTTGTTGCAGTATATCACAGCATGTTTTCGTTTACATTGTCCTTTTTATACCTTAGATGTTAATATAATATTCCGCTTTCTTTCCCCGCCCACCTTAGATCACATCCGCCACTAGTTTTGAACAACGTGATTATGTTATACGTGAATTAATCGATACAGAATCGAATTATCTGGATGTTTTGAATGCCCTGAAGCTGAAGTTTATGGCACCGCTGGAAAAGTATTTGTCTCCCGAAGATATTAAACAAATCTTTCCAAGAATAAAGGTAAATTCTATGGCAAGGATAAGAAATTTTTTTGAAATGATTGGAGAATTACAATGTACGGTCTAGTATGCTGTTCATAGGAAAGTTTAACGGAATAGACCACAAAATCGGTTAAAAATCTATCGGAATCTACTGGTCAATAAAACACAAAATACGTATCATTCGTCTAAAGCATTTTTTAATCTATATTCCGAAAACACCTGATCGCCGCGAATTTTTTTTTTATATATTCCTTCGACTGAAAACCGAAGACTTATCAAGTGCAATTGTTCGACGATACCAGTTGAGTTTTTTGTCAGAAATTCGTTCACAATTATAGCATTGTGAAATGCGATAATAAAAAAATATTAAAAAAGTCAACATTACATTAACTTGATTGACTCTGACGTGCTTTTTTCGGCTTCGGCTTAGTTGAGAAGTTTGTTGACTGGTTTCAATTAAAGCCATGTCTGCAGAAGCCATGTCTCATCGCCAGCTATTAGGGGTTTTATGAATGTGACGTCGGAATTAATTCTTTCTAGGATGTCTTCAGCGACCTCGACGCCATCGACGTTTTGAAGAAAGTTCAGGTCTTTCGAGCGACAATGAGTTTCATTTCCAAACTATTGTGTAAAATAGTGTGAATTGATTTGTGAGACACGGAAAATTCAGCGACTAGCTGCCTCAAACTTAAATTATTATTTTCAATCATTATTTCCTTCACTTTCTCTACGTCAGATTCAGTTCAAATTTTTGACTACATCTGGACACTTTTAAATGCAGTGTACCACTCATATGAATATATTCTCAGTAAAGTCGATCCCCCATGTATCTTATGTAACATTTTCAGCGATTCGACGTACGAAATTCCTTTTACAATGTACAATTTGTCACAAATTTATCCTTTAAATTTTTATCTATTTTAAAATGAATTGACAAAACCGAGCATTCCAAAGAAAAAAAAACTAAATCACAGATTGCATCCAAATTTCGTGTCAGTGTAGAAGACAGTTGTGCAAACTTAGCGACTTAGCGGGCTTTTTAAATGACCAATCTACGGTACTTTTTCTTTAACATAATGTATTAAAATTCCAGTATTTAATTCAAAATTAATTCAAAATTAAATTTTCATGAGGGAGCTCATCACCCAAACGAAAAAGTGATTAAAAATTTCAGAAACGTTTTGAGTAAACTATATATTTACAAATTGATCTGACAAAGCTAATACTGCTTGTGGACAATTTGGTTAAGTTTAAATTTGATTAAAGTCGTCAGATTTATCTGATTGCGTGTCATTCCCTTTAATTATGCATTGCTTGTAGGAGGAATTAATTTCGTTTAAGCTGTGCATCAGCTTTTTCCACATAATTTAGTAGACCATATAAAGTTCTTTCACATATTATACTAAACACTTCTCTGCAATTCCAGGAATTGGTTGATATCCACACAAAATTTCTTGATAAATTGCGAGACTCTTTACAGCCCAATGCCAAAATGAAAATGAGTCAAGTATTTCTAGAGTTTCGTGAACCATTTCTTATCTACGGCGAATATTGTTCATGCCTATTGGGAGCTATTGACTTTCTAGGAGATATTTGTAAAAAGAATCAAATTATCGAACAACTAGTTCAGGTGAGTGTAGAGGATCAGTCACAGTATGACAAATTTTTATGGACTTTTACTTGCTATCTTCTTGCCTAGCAATGTGAACGTGAATATAATGTTGGTAAGCTACAGCTGAGGGACATTTTATCAGTTCCCATGCAGCGTATATTGAAATATCATTTACTGCTGGATAAGTTAGTAAAGGAAACATCGCCGGTAAGTATGAATGTCATGAATTGAATAATGATTTGTTATGATACCATTTGGAATTTATGATATCACCACTCTTTTATAGGCCCATGAGGACTATCGCTCTTTGGAAAGAGCTAAAGAAGCCATGATTGATGTGTCACAATATATTAATGAAGTAAAAAGAGACTCGGATCATTTAGTAATTATACAAAAAGTTAAGGTAAGATCTAATAAATAATGTATTTCCGTACGTCGATTTGTGTGATTTGAATGAAATTCCGCACAGCTGACGCTTTATTTAGTTTGAATTTCGAAGTTAAGATCAAGGACTTTTATAGGTATTGAAGAAAAGCGTCCCAAAAATACGTTCTGGTTATTTACTTTCTCACTGGTCTACTTAGGCGACAACTAGAACAGTGATTCGTATCTTTTACATGCTCCACACAGAAAAATATGTTCCAAGCACTTAGGGCATTGAGTTCGTTGTCAAAGATTTTTTGTGCTGGACATGATGGGCCAGTTGGCATAGATGTCGATATACAACTCACGATCCATACAATGCCTATAATTTCCGCTAACGATGGTAAATTTATATGTTTTGCAAAATATATTTCTACAGCTTCTGTGCTGTACAGCAAGGTACGTGAGCTTAGTGTCTAGTACAGTTAATTTTGGCAATTGTATAGCTTGTTATGCTCATAGTAGTATCTACTTATTAGCAAGTAATAGTACCTGAATTTGAAACCATGTTCTCAAGACTATCAGTCTTCGGTTTAGTAGCCTTTGTCGACTTTCCCAACTGCTTTACGGAAGTGATATGATTAAGCTGCCTATGTTTTGGTGTGGAGGCGGGAACTTTATAAACTCCTTAAGGCATAATATAAATTGAGTAAAATTGGCAAATTTGAAAAAATCACACAAAAATCTGGACAATTTTACTATATCTATCAAATCACACCACCTGAAACTATTTTCATTCCCTAAAACGTCAGAAATGCGTTGTATTTTATGTTATAAAGTAAAAATGCACCCTCTTCTGTATTGATAAAATACAATGCAATGACCCGAGCAAAGTTCGAGCAAGAATAGCCAATTTAGCGACGGCCTTATCACCCAGGTGTATTTTCCTACAGTCTGAAACCAGCAGAGCTGCGAGATTGGCAGCAAATCATCTGCAATGAGGCTGCTCTTTGACGGCCAAACCCTTAATTCGGACATACAGTGTTGCGCAAAACAAAAGCAACAAAATGTACTCCAGACTATAAATACATAATAATCATAAAAACAAAACATTTAAAACAAAGCTTACAATTTATTTTCATAGAGGTATTATTAAGCTATAAAACCAATACATTACAACAACAACAACAATTACGTTTAAAAGAAATATGAAAAAATGTACAGCAGAGTCGGAATTCACTTGCGCAAGTGGAAATTATTATGATGAATGATTTGCTGGTGAAAAACAGCTGTCCCTGTTTTTTTTTGTCAATAGAGACGAGTGTTTCTATGAGAGAGGCATAATGAATTTGTCGTCATACCTTTAAAATGACGACAAGTCTACGAACGAAGCGGTGCATATTTGACATAAATCGGATCTGTCTAGCTATGCTAAATAAAGCCTTCAGTGTCATATAAAAATATTGAATTTATTTTTACTACACCTTTTAAAATGTAAATATATCAAAGCACACAGTAAGAAATTTTCCGAATTACTAAGAACAGGGTTGTCAATTAAAGGAAAATGTTTATTTTTGACTAACGCGATATGTATTCATATTGGTTAAATAAACTTCTTCCTTTGAAGAAAAAGAACGTATATAAGATTTTGTCAACAAATAATTTTAAACTGATTACTTATTCAATTCAACGTATAGGACGTATATAAGATTTTGTCAACAAATAATTTTAACTTGATTACTTATTCAATTCAATTCTTCACTTTCAGGATAGCATAGTCAATCTTCATCTACTGCAAAATGGCAATGATTTGTTACAATATGGCCGCCTGTTACTTGACGGTGAATTACACATTAAAGCTCACGAGGATCAGAAAACTAAATTGCGTTATGCATTTGTTTTCGAAAAAATTCTAATACTAGTTAAACCAGCGCACATGAAAACTGGTGATATGCAATATACTTTTCGTGATTCACACAACTTAAATGAGTATCAAGTGGAACAGAGTCATTCGAGGCGCACAATTGGACGTGATTCACGTTTTAAATATCAACTGTTACTGGCACGCAAATCGGGAAAAACTGCATTTACATTATATTTGAAATCAGAACCGGAACGTGATAAGTGGCGCAAGGCGCTAACCGAAGCTATGTAAGTTGCATAAGAATGTATAAAGGCAAAAAGAAATTTAATCCGAGGACTTGTGTTTCTTGTCTTTACTCATTATAGGGAAAATCTAGATCCACCTGGTTGTCGTAATACGGATCACAAAATGGAAATTTTCACCTTTGATGCACCCACATCATGTCGACATTGTTCGAAATTTTTAAAGGGTCGCATACATCAAGTACGTTGGCATATCTCGGTTTTTGCTATCGTTCGTTAAATGAGAGGATGTGTTTGTGTGTTTTTATTTGCGTGATTTCAGGGTTATCGCTGTAAAGTTTGTGAAATTGCAGTACACAAGGGTTGCATATCATCCACTGGTCGTTGTAAACAGAATATTGTGGCCATTCCACCTCCAGTTTGTGACCGACAATTGGCGAAATTCAATTGGTAAGTTTAAGGTGGGGATTTTCTAAAGGCGGTAACAAATTTAGATATTTTGATAGTTGTGAAAGTGTAAGAAAGTATTATCGTTCCAAGTAAAAAAGGGGCGAAGTATCCTATAAATTCTTGATATTTCGAACTATAAAAATGAAACTAATTCAAATAAAAAGGAAAAAAAACATGAGAAAAATAATCTTGATTATACTCGCGTTTCCCAGTAAGTCGATAAGTAATTGCCAAATCGCCATTCTTTGGTGCTTTGTCAAACATTTGGATTAGTTTTAATTCCGTTTAACTGAATCGTTGGATATATCAAATCCGCACATGTAAACATCTATGCAACGCAGTCATTTGGGTCCCATTCTAAAGAGGGCAGCATCACTAATATCGGATAAAGTTATTATCTCACTCTTATATCGGCTTTACTAAATTTGTTGGCGTACAACCGCACATCACAACACAATTTCTTTGCTTTAATAAATGACGGTTTTTGTAGCATATCCAGCAAACAACAGTTAAAATCTGAGATTAGAGTCAATAGAAACGACGGAAACTGTCCCATCGAGCTCTTTCATTGAGCTAATGACTAACATGGGATCATACAGGCATAGATATTCTGTCAAGAGAATTCGTGCATTTGTTCTCCTGGGATTTCCATAGTTATTCTGCGATATCACTGTGGCGTATCTAATTCTTCACTATAAAAACATCTACACTCGTCAGGGAGATGATGTCAGTGACATCATCCCTGGACCTATTAAGAAATATGGTTGATTTCGCCACTTTCGATATCCCCAGCTCACAGTCGTCGATTCATCAGCCAACACACGCAGACTATACACCTTCCTAAGATCGCTTTTGATATACAACGGCTTAGAAAGATCACTGAAGTCTTCGCGTCGGATGACATTATTATGCTAATTGTATCAATTCCAGAGGAATACCAAAATCAGCCATGGCTTCAAATAAGTGTTACCGAATTATGCTGTTGAAAGCAGCATTATAGTCGACGATTTTCTGTAGAACTTTTTGTAGAGTGAATATCTTATCCTTAGTCGATACGCTACGCTAATAAGGTTGAATCAGGATGGATTCTTTCACATAAAACATTTGACAGTATCGTATTAATGATCGTTAAAAAGCTTGTCCTGCTATAGTTAGTATGTACAATTAGATTCTAGTCACTGAGCATGCATCCGTTCAGCCGAATCGAGTTTATGAGCCGTGCTGCATTGCCATGCCTAGCTTTCTTTTTAACTAGTTGGTTAGTTAGCTGATCAATCGGTCAGGTTGCTTTTTAATTAATCTGGTTTCTCGTGTCTTGATTAGGGGCTGGGCAAACTGCATAGTGATTCTATTTAATAACATTGACTTATACTGTCTCCTCTCCCTGAACAACTTTAACATTTTGGACAGTCCAGCTATCTTATACGTTACATCCTGAAAATATATCTTTGACCTCATAAAGCGTGATAAAAATATTTTTTCTTAAAGTATATTGTGGCTTTTTAGCCGCTTTTAAGATTAAACCATCAGAAAAGATATTTTGTCAATTGGAATCGATTCCAGATGTAATAGATGCCAAAGTTTTTATCTCGAGTCCATCCTTGTCCAGTCCATCGCATCTAAGGAATGGTGATGACGTCAGTGTAATATTTGTGGAGGATATGTCCTAATCAGATAGAGGTTCCTTCTCTTTCTATGCTGTAATATTGGGGCCAAAGGTAGAAGTGCAATATTTAGATTACTGGTTTTCTCACTTCAGCTGAGCTTTCAAACAATTACTTGACCTATGGTTGAGAGATGTGATTTGCTTGGGAAGTTTTTCAAAGTATTCAATAACAGTCTCTCACATTCCGACCACGAGTGTTTTGAGAAGTTTTTACTAGACATTTATGCTCTGAAGTGTTTTAGCTCCAAGCGTCCTACGAAACAAATACGATTGCACCGAGAGTTTAATACTTAGAAGCAGTTGGACATGTTTTCGCGTTTTTCCTCTTTGTCTAAATACTTTTTAAATCTCAAATCTAAAAATATTCTGTTTTTCTGGATTTTAGGTTTGTGGGCAATATGGATCGTGAGACAGCTCAAGTCCGTTTGGAACATCGTCGTGTTGGCACATATTTATTGCGGGTGAGGCCCCAAGGCGCTTCACATCCCAAAGAAACTATGTATGCCCTAAGTTTAAAGTAAGTTTTAAAGGAAAAAAAATAATGTATTTAATTGCTATAATAATGATAAATAACATTCTTTCTAGAACGGATGATAATGTTATTAAACATATGAAAATCAATCAAGATCTCTCCGGTGATAATGTAACTTATTGTCTATCAACGAGGAGATATTTTAAGAATATTGTCGAACTGGTCTCCTACTATGAACGTAATGATTTGGGAGAAAATTTTGCGGGGTAAGTAAAGTAAAGGAGGAATGACAAGTTATTCAATATAATTACTGAACGTCGCCTGGTGGAAGTTTTGGGGTTTTCCTCAATACTTGCTTGCACTCGAGCAATGGTCACTTCATTTCGAACTGCTCGAGGTCTTCCAGCACGCGGAAGATCACAGACAGCCCCTTGTTGCCCAAATCGCTGAACCAGTCGGTAAATTCTTGGAGCGCTAGGAACATTTCGAACATGAGAGAAATTTCGATATGATCTGAATAATCGAATGCTGACTTTCAAAGTAAAATTGAACAACTTTGGTTCTTTGTTCTGTGATGAGCCTTTCCATCATAAATTTCCAAATTATTATTTAGTTAATTCTGTAAAGAGACAAAAAAAAAGACTTAAACTACAAATGTATTCACTGATCAAATCTTAGCGTCCTTTATGCGCCACCCTATATATATATATAAGGTGTAAGGTGGAAGTAAATTCTTTTTTATACGATTTTCCGGAACGCATTTGGTGTAAATTGATGTATTTTAATCCCGAACAGTATTTGTCTCTAGCCATTTTCATCAAAAATTTGTAAAGCAAAGTACAGTAGAACTCCAATTATCCGAATCAAATGGGACCGGACCACATTCGGATAATCAAAAATTCGAATAATTGGATTTTTTCTGAAAAAAGGGGGTTTTAAAGTAAAAGAGCTTATTTTTGGCATTGTATGCATTTAGGTACAACATTTAGGTACAAATATGTACATACATAAAAAAAAATTCAGTGTTTCCTTGTGTTTTACACAAGGCAAAAGCGATTCGGATAATCAGCTATTCGGTTGATCGGAGTTCGGATAATTGGAGTTCTACTGTAAACCTTTTTAACTCCGAACTAAGACTGCTTTAACAAAGCAATAAACATGCTTTTTAAAAAATGCCAACCGTAAATCATAAATGATTAAAAGAAATGTGATTACCGTTATGTCCTAGCATTTGTTAGTGTTATTTACATAGACAAAAATAAGAGAAAGGCAAGTTTCAAATGTTTTGAACCCTCAATTTTTGCTATCTGTAGGAATTTTGTTTTCTTATTGTTGTAAAGCAATGGAATTGTTTTTTTTTTTTCTTCTTGATTAACAAAAATAACGAGTGAAGTTAAGAAAACAACAAAAAGTTTTCATAAATGAGTACTTAAAACAAAAATGTAAACCGTACATGTCATCTCGGTTGCAGATGTTTTGACCACTACTGTAAACGAGTATGTGGGTGAATAGTTTGTGTGAAAACATTTGTACACATTTTCATTTCATTTATTTGGGTCTATGGACACATAAATACTTATAGACTAAGAATTGACCTAACATATTTGAAGAAAGTTATGTAAATATGTACATTATTTTATTTAAAATGTCTAAAAAGGAACAGTTTAAAGGTTATTTCTAGACATTCGAGTACAAAACTCTAGATGTTGAATTGGGTTTTAATTTCTTGCAATCCCATTTAGGATATTGAATTCAATAAACCCGCGATTCAAAGCACTATTTTGGACATCATTTGTTGAATGGCGTTTTACATTAAATATATAATGATATCTGGATGATCTCGGCGGAACATAAAACGTTATAAGCGACAATAATTCAGAACAATCAATTATACCAGCTATTATATCGAATACAAATAACAAGGTATGATAAATACGGCGACATTGCAATGACTGTAAGCCCAGGAGCCAGCATCTGAAAATATAAGCAGGCACAAAATCACCAAAGTTAATTGAAGAGAGACCCGCTGAATTCTTTCTATGCGTGATATATTGATTTGGCAAAAGGGACTCCAAACAATAGAGACATATTCTAACTTTGATCTTACATAGGAAGTATACACTATTTTTAAAGTATGTGGATCAGTGAAATCGGAACAATTTCTTCTAATATACGCAAGTATAGAATAAGCTTTAGAGATAATATAATTTATATGCCAGATGAAAGTCAGCGCCGCATCAAAAGCAACACCTAAATCCATTTTTTCAGTAGTGGTGAGTCTGTAGTCAACAATTGTGAAAACCAGGTGAACTGAATCACGAGCCTTTGAAAATGAAATATGGACACATTTTGATAAATTTAATGAAAGTTTATTTAGGGAACACCAGTCAAGAAGATTATCTAAATCGTTGTGAAGATCTAGAGCTTCAAAAATATTAGAAATGTTGTGATATATTCTCAAGTCATCTGCATATAAAAGAAAATTTACTTTTTTAAAACAGTTAGAAATATCATTTATAAATAAATTAAACAATAAAGGTCCCAAAATACTACCCTGCGGCGCGTCAGATGTTTGGAAATACAGAAGAGTTTAATAACCACTAATAACGACTTTGCATATTCTATTTTATAAATACGATTTTAACCACTTTTACATCATGGAATGAAATTCCATAGATTGCTACTTAGCACAAATTATACTATGAGATACTTCATCAAATGCTTTGGCGAAATCGGTGTAAACTGTTTCAACTTGATGTCCATGTTCAAATAATGAAATACAATATTCTGTGAAAATGGTTAAATTTGTTGTGGATTTGTCATATGACACATTGCCAAAATATCTGTGGAAACTGGAAAAAGTAAAAAATTATATGGAAACGAAACTTCATTCAGTCGAACTAACTGACTTATAAACATCCTCACCCTATGTCCTTTTGACGAAGTATACTAGATTTGCGACATTCACGTTCAGAAACGAACTGAAATAATTATTATTTAATTTTGTCAAGTTTCAATTATGGCATTGATTTTAAATTAACATTTTCACATTTTAAGTCTAAATACGCGCAGAGCGTATATATCATTTGATATACAAAAACCCAAAATGTGCAGAAAGAAACATTTAAAGTAGCAAGTGTCTTCACCAAATGTGTTTCATGACGTTTTTAAGTCGATTGATCGATGTCTGCCTGT
Source organism: Philornis downsi (assembly GCA_019455685.1). Classification (NCBI taxonomy): domain Eukaryota; kingdom Metazoa; phylum Arthropoda; class Insecta; order Diptera; family Muscidae; genus Philornis; species Philornis downsi. The sequence continues at coordinate 10,384 of JAHXMU010031108.1, read as the reverse complement.
CTGGCTGACTGAATGGTGGATGCGATAATTGCCGGAAATCTTTAAGAAACTCCTTAAAACTGTCAGACCCTTTTGATATTTCTCACACAAATTGGTAAATTTTCGGAAACTTAATCTTTCTTCTGTAATTCATAACTAATTGAATGAAGTAATCTAGATTTTCGTTTATTGTTAGAAAGTGAAATGAGGTTTAGAACGCGTGGTTACCATGCATGTTATCGTGAGTTCTAGCACGTATATTATTAATTGAGCCACGTCGGTCATGTCTATATATCGAACAATTCTTCAATTCTTCATGATGTTCGGAATTGTTCTTAAACTGTAACAAGTTAAATTGAGTCTAACAATGGAATGCTTGTAAGTTCACTTAATATGAGGAGCTCTCCCAAATCTCATTCATGGAATCAATATTTCGGTGACGTTCCCTACTTTTCATGGAATTACATGTGCAATACTTATTACCTTTTTCATTTCAGTCTAAATCAATCATTACAATGGCCCTATCGTGAAGTTTTCGCCACTGCCATTTATGACTTTGATCCCAAAGGATCAAATCAATTGCAGCTAAAAACCGGCTGTCAAGTGTTAGTTATTGGCAAAGATGGCGATAGCAAAGGCTGGTGGAGAGGCAAAATTGGAGATGTGGTAAGTAGATTAATTGAGTTAACAATATGGCATACGACAGTTGATATATATGTGTATATGAATCCTTATAAATTGTCCTTTTACAGGTGGGCTATTTTCCCAAAGAATACGTGCAAGAACATCCGCCAACAAATGATGAACTTTGATATTATAATTATGAAATTGATTTCTCACGCAGCAAATTAGAACGTTCTCAGCAAATGAGAAAATCAATATCATTGACTATGAGAGAAACTCAACAAACACCGCCCGGTCTGGATATAATACATCAGTCATATGAACAACTACAAGAAGTTCCGCCGCCGGATCATCAGGAAATGGTTATGGTAACCGAGGGTCAGTAGTTTGCTTTATTAAATTCATCTCGCTTACCCTCCCGTCACCCCTACTACTTAGGTATATGAAAATTTTGTAGAAAACGAATAAAATCTAAATTTAAGGGCTTGAAGATTGAAGAAACATTAAAAATTCGATTTTAGCTTAGTGTACGTTTTAATATGAAACCACAAAAAAGCACAAAAAAAGAAAAAAATACGAAAAGAAGAATTCACTGTATTGGGAATGATGTCTGCAATTCACTCCAAAAGGAAATACATTTTAGACAGAGTAATTTAAATATGAAAACATGAATTCAAACATGCAAATTCTATAAATTGATCCTTCTAATTTGAAGATTTGTTGGTGTTTGCATGTACTGTTGAAAGTAATTCGTGAGTTATTGGGCATTACTCTAAGGGCATTTGTAATTTTTCGATAGGGAATATTTTATTTTTCATTATTTTCCGTTGCTTGATATTGTTAGTATACTAGGCTATGGTGAATGTTGGCCATTTCAATCGCTGCTGGCGCTGCTTATATTTCTTATGCTTCCTAAGAATTCGGCCTTTCGGATTCACCATTAAATTTTTATTCCCGTTCAGTCAAACTAACGATAGAAATAGCCACTGCATTTTGGAACCTCTCCTCTGCCCCATTCACGAATATATTTTATAATTGGGTTTCTTAATTATGCTGCCGTTACAGTGTTATAATTGCAAAATAATTCCTAGCAAGTATTCCAATTTGGATTAAGTGGCTGTCGATAGTTCAGTGTAGACGTGGATTAGCTTGGATTACTGGGCAAACAAAAAATCACATGTTTCTTCAATGTTATTTAATGTCAAAATAGTACCTAAAAAGATTACGGTCTTCCTCGTACTTGGATTAAGTGGCCATCGACAGTTCTGTGCCTGTATAGATTAGGAATCTCATGGACTTCTGGAATTCGCATTTTCCAAAATAGTTTCGAGTTCTCCTCATCTCTTAGTACCTAATTTGAAAGTACTAGACTTCTGTAGAATCTGGGAAGAGAGGAATCTAATAGAACTGAACTTCTTCCTATATTTTTTCTTATTTTATTGTTATCTAGAAAATAGAAAAATATAATAATTGCTAGATAAAAGTTGTCATATGATAATCAGGTAATAAACTAGTGAGTTAGCAGACTTAAATATTGTCGACCTAGCTTTTTAAGCCAATTTTACATCATTTTAATATGAAAAATAAACAGTACGAAACTATAGTGACAAAACTTATTTGAAACCATGCAAGCATGATAGAAATCGATTTGAAAAAATACAATGAGATGAATATAACCGCCGCCAAACAGGTTTTTATTATACAATTGTTGAATCGATTTAATCATGTTATTTTGCTTATGTTTCTGTTGCTGCGATAAATACAAAACTAATCGAATACAAAATATAACTTTGTACAGAATTATAATGTTGAAGGGACTTGTCAAAGAATGCACTTGATTTCCTTCTGAGATCGTTAGCAAGTGTTTCACACTATTCCATTTTTTTCTTTCGTATACGCAAATCGGACTGAAACCCTAATTATCTGATATCAGCTTTGCTTAGGCCGATATTTATATCGGCATTTGTTCAGACTTGGCAACTTTTTCTTCTTTTGTCGATATCAAGATTTGTTGTTGAGTTTCTTGGCTTTACTATCCTCCACAAAGTGACATTTGCAGTTTTTTTCTTGTCTCTTTAAGAAATGTCGATGGTAACACTTTTCTTTAATCTTTGTACATTTTGACACTCCAAATTTTTGTTGAAATTAACTAGGATAAGCTATTTTTATCTGAAGAACTCGAAATTTGTTTATTCTAAAAGTCAAGTTGTTAATGATGTCCTCTTCGGAATAGATCCTACCACTTTTGGTTTGGTTAATTTACGCTACATCCATTTATCTGTTGAAAAACTTGCGAGAACAGTTCAAATATAATGGTTAGAAGGGGGAAAATGGTAAGAAGAGATTTTCGCAATTGTTAACTAAAACCAGCCCAAGATTAGTGTAGCTATTCATTGATACTTTGTTATCCAACTTAGAACTATTTTAAATTAACTAATACACTACTAGTTCCAAGGTCGCACAAAAGAAACAGTTTCCTCTAAACCGATGACATACAAATGCTGTTTATATGAACTGATCATAGTTCTTTGATTGCGAAATATTTAATGTAAACTAATTTCAAAAATCAGGTGATTTTAAATCCAAAAATAAGGTTTAGTAAATTTGGTTTTATTTGAGAAAAAAAAAAACAATTCGAAACTTTCAGCAATATTTCTTTTCGGTAAACAACTAAAGTGGATTACAGATCAGCCAATCCCCCCAATATTGTGAAATTCTTTTGTTAAAAGTTCAAAGATTCACTTAAAACTTTGTTATATCGTTTTTAGCGTTTACTATTATTATTTTTTTTTTTCGTCTTTGTTACAAAAAGTGCCAATATATATTTTTTAATTAGTCGTGGTCGTCGTAGTCTCGTTGTATTTCATCGTTTATGTTTATTTTGTATTGATAGCTTATATATAAATATATATTGTTTTTATTTTTAAATATTTTACACATTTCTATTAAGAGGTTTCTTGTGTTGTTATTTCGAATGCTTTCGTTAAGAAAGACTTTTGCTGAATAGAATTATATACATACATATACATTCAAACATACATACAACAACTTGTACTACTACATACAATATACATACATACATATACATATATTTTTTTGAAATTATTAAGGAAACTATTGAATAATGATGAAACATATGTGCAGCTTTAATCTATCATATAAAAAAAAAACTATATATATATGTATAAGCAGATTTAAGTAATGAACAAATTATATATATTTATGCATTACATACATACAAACATAATGAATGCATAATGAGTATTTATATTAAGCGAAAACAATTTGAGGAAAAGTCATACAATGCAAAAAAAGGAAGTGAAGAAAACAAAATGAAAATAAAAAACTCAAGTAATTGCAAAATTATATTAACTATTTTATCGTGAATTCTATATAGATACGTGAAATGTAACATATATACACATATACATAAATTCCAAACATATAGATGACTACTATTTACACAACACATTTTGGTATAATAACACTGCAAAGAAAATTCTAATTTATAAAAGTCGATTTTGAAATTGGGTACCATTGAGAAACAAAAACTACAATTTGTCGATTGCTGTCAAGATAATTTTAATCGTGTAGTACTTACATACATACACATGTGGTCAAAATAATAAGTACACCCAATATTTTTTTTAAAGGCTCGTAGACGAAAATTTACTTCAATTAAAAGAAAAAACAAATACTAATTTCTTTTGTTATGACATTAGAAATAAACTAAATACTAAAACAATAACAAAAAACAAAAATTAAATTCAGTATTTTTCAAAAAGCAAGAAATTAATCAAAGAACATTGAACAAACTAATAAGTACATTTAGTTAAAATAAGAAAAAAAAGTAATAAAATCAAGTTTTTTCTGCTAAATTGGCTGAGTTTCGTTAAAAGCCGGTATATCCACTTTTATTTTCAATTATTTTGTTGACATAAGCTTTCTGCAGGTTTCTATTGGTATTTCATACCAAGTTTTTTTAAACAAAATTCCGTAACTGATCCTTATTTTTAACAACCTCCTTTCCAATTCTTTGTTTCAACTCTCCCCAAAGATTTTCGATTGGATTTAAGTCCGGTGATTGACTTGGCCAATCAAAAAGGGCAACATTATTATCTTGGAACCAATCCATTACCAACTTAGAAGTATGCTTCAGATCGTTAATATCCATCTAAGAGGCATACTTTCCACAGTATAGTTAAACATCGTATTTTCCAAGATATCTAGGTATTGGAATCTGGCCATAGTGTCGGTGATTTGATGTATCGGACTGACACCATACCACGAGAAACAACCCCAGACCGTAATATTGCCGCCCTCGTGCTTGACCATCTTCTTTGTAAAGCGAACATGTAATTCCTTACCCTTAGGGCGTCGAACATTCCGGGCACAGTCGTTTCCAAATACATTAATTTTTGTTTTATCACTTCACAAAATGTTTCGCCATTTTTTTTTCATCGTCTCCTCCGGACCAATTGGAATGACTTCTTGCAAACGCCAATCTAGCCTTTAGAATTTTTTTGTCTAAATAAAGTAACTCTTCTGAGTCCTGTGCTTCTTGTAATCTACGACGAACCGTGTGCGATCATTTACATTTCCAATTTCTGCTGAAATCGCTCTTGAAGACACAAACGAGTCCTTCTTCGCAATTGTTACAATACGGATATCTATTGTTTATGAAGTTTTTTTGGCCTTCCGCGAGTTTCGATGGGCTTTTTAGGCTTTAAAGCATTTTGTACAAAAAATAGCGACCGATTCATAGTTTCTGCTATAGAACGAAGACTTTGGCCACTTTCTCTTAGTCTTGGAACAATTTTTCTCTCCTCCGGAGAACAATGGCTTTTTCTGCCCATGGCTGATTTTTTTTACTATATATATGTTGTTTGTTATAAATAAACATAAACAACAGTAAAATAACTAGCCTTTCCAAAAAGATTACAGCAGACTGCGAAAATATTAAAGAAAATGTGTTTATTATTTTGACCAAGCACTGAAATTACACCTGAACAAAACTAACTCACGATGAAAATAACGGTTTTGTTTTGTTTTTACTTTTAAAGGCATTACCATTTTAAAGTTATTTAAATAAAACAGAATTGCCGTGTTTACTTTCCGATAAAGTAACTAAAATTAAACATAAAGCAAAAATAAGCAGGCATACTTATTTTTTCGACCATATGTGTATATAGATGGCAACTAGAATAGACTTTTTTTATCTATTATACGCTGTATCTAGAAAATAATTTCAAGCGGTTCTTCTTCAATTCTCAACACAAAGCCTTGACAACACTTCGCAAGCCTGGTCCTTTCCGCCTGGCCGCCTTCTTCTGTTCTTCAAGTTTATTGTCGGAAACTTTTCATGCTGGAGCGTTTGGGTCCATCCGAACATACAGCTTATGGTTCATATCACGCCGATATTATCCATTAATTACGATTTGTTCATATATTTTTCGGAAGAATTGTGCTTCTCCTTATCTCCAGGTTTTAATCACGGCAAAGCCGATGTAGATGAATTTATCCACTACTCCAAAGTTATAGCTTTCGACGTTCACACGGCCTACCAACGAATGGAATCTTTGTTGGTCGAAACAAATAACTCTATTTTCTTCTCGTTTCTTAAAGCTTGGAAGGACTGCAGTAAATTCATTGGAATGCAGTAAATTAGTTCTCAAGCTGAGTTCCATTTTCCTACGACTTCAGTTTCTGACATATAAAGTGAAGAAAATTTAACAACGACAATTTTTTAACAATTTGTAAGAATTCGAAATCGAATCGTTATAGATCATGATTGTACGATAGTGGCAAATGAGATGCGTCGGTGCAAAATTTCATCCCTCCATGAAATTTTTGGCATTTCTCTGGCTAAATCATCAGTCATAAAATATAATACCTGAACATATTGCGACGTAAGAACATATACGATTCCAGTGTTGAAAACCAAAACAAAATAAAGCTGACAATGGCAGCAATTTTACGAGGACAAAATTTCACGAGGCATTGTTCGCCCGTAAAAAAATTTCACGGCATTGCCAGCTTTTTTTGTGGTGGTTTCCAACACTGAATCCGGATCAACTTAATAATATGTTCGACAATATATTTGAACAATTATAAAATTGTGTCTTATGGTATTATACTTGCCTTATACACGTTTACAAGTGTTGCACGTAGTATTGCCTATTGGGATTCAAGCATTTAATGAAAAATTTGTAAGCGGAATTTCAAAGCCCTATAAAAAGGGCAAATAGTAACAGATTGAATAATTGAATGTCCAAATTTACTACAAATCAGCCAGAGTTTCATATGTACATCATCATCTACACATGCTGAAGAAGAAATGCATATGATCGTGATTTCTAGCTCCGACATAACCGTATTTTTTTCTTTGAACGGTGGTCACCTTGTTGTCCTGACTAATATTTCGAGATTTCTTGGGTAATCGGCGGCAAGTCTAATGAAAGTTTTTCAATCTGACGTTCGAAATTTTCGTTAAACTGAGCGTGCTTTTTAGTGAATCTAGAGATGGAATGTATGCAACCTTTTTGAATGTGAGAAGTTTTTCAAAATCTTGTTCATGGGCTGCAAGGAAATTTGTTCAGTAGATCACTGTAAGTAAATAACTTTTGAAATCGGCTAATAATTGTAAAGGGGCTAGGACAGTACACTTTGGCATCTTGTAGTATATTCTGTTTTAAATTCAATATAAAACTTAATATTTTGAAGACCTAGTACTTCAAAAATTGACCCATATATTCTAAAACCATTAGATGTACATAAAATAAACCTACATTTTTGTCAAAATTTCTCAAATCGAAGTTTTATAAATGAGAATCTACTTGCGAAATTACAATATAAATTATTTATAGTCATAACATTCATATACTTACATATACACATTGATTGTAATTACAAATTTTACATACAAACAAAAACAAATTACAGAAACTATTTTTATATAATTAAAATTTTTGGCAACGAAATATTTAAGAAGTAAAATTTTTTGGTCCATCCTCATTCAATCCCACCCTCCCCTCCACAAATACATAGTATATACAGTACGATAGAAGTGATCGTACCTAAAAACAGCCATATTAGAAATGAAAATGTCGAAATTACATATTTTAAAATACAACATATTTTTAAAAATATAATGAACGGCAAGTGTATAATTAATTTATTGGAAATAAAAATGTTTATATATATGTATATGTAAATGTCCCTCCCATATACAAAATTATATAGAGTTTAGGCCTATCTGTTCTTTAACACAAATTTATTTGTTGGTCTATAAAGGAATACGATTTTTTTTTTGAAAAAACGACATCCAACAACAAATTGAAAGATGTTTACAAATGTAATTACTATTTTTTTCTAGTGGTGTTCTATGATTCCCTTTTTTAATTTAATATCGCCGTGATCATAAACCATTTTAATATAATTTTGAGAAATCCCTTGCAATACTATGATATTTATTCCAAATTGATTTTTTAAAAGATTAAATTGCTTACTTATTAAATGGAAAAGAAAGAAAGAAAAATAGACATTCTTGTCTAGTACACACTGTACGTTTTAAGCGCTTCGATATTCGGACCTTTTTCTATTACACCCAGTTTTGAAAATATTTTAAAATCCCGGTCCTTCCAACCGAGTTTTCGTCATCACCTTCTGTACCGAAAACAACGTTTATATGCTCAACATGAACAGTCAACGTAATCGCTGTTTTTTGATGCGCTTGATCACGTTGGTGTCACTGTATGGCTCATACAGCTCATGGCTCGTACGTTAACAATGTTGTTCCACACTATTGCATATAAGATTATTATTGCCAGCTTCATTATACATATTTAATCGCTGTCAATGAAGTATTCTCTTAATTGGAAAAGTTATGCCAGGTATGAGACAAATGCGAGCTATTGTGGGTAGAAAATTAAATATAAGACGAAAAGGAAATGAAAGGAGAGAATAAATAAGGTGGAGTTAACAATTCCCCATCCATGCAAGTTTTATTGAAAAGTTGACAACTGGCATCAAAAAAGTGATTACCTCTCAAGAGTCTTGGTTGAAGAGAATGATCCCAGATCGTCAACGAAAATCTCCTATGAAAATTTGCCTACTTTTGCTCAACACAGGCCATATTTAATGGTCTCGATATCATTCTCATCTTCGCACACACAATGAGGATCGTTCCCAATTTTTGGTCGTGTATCTTATGCAATATTACAGTGGCTTATGAGAATCTCATACATAAAATTAAATATCTCCTCCACGAATTAATCGGCATCTCCGTTTGAGACCTGCCGTATGTGGTCCCAGTAAACTCGATTTTACCTAGACGGTCCTAAACAGTCACTCTCATTTCTCACATTCAGTTGTCTATCAGCCCAAATAAAAAGGTCAATATTCTTCTCCTTCCACCGAGTTCGTTGTCAAAAACTTTCGGTAACGGAGCATTTGGGTCCATCCGCACAACATATCCCAGCCAACGCAATCGCTGTATATTAATGCGTTTGACCACGTCGATGTCGGCATATAGCTCATACAGCTCATTGTTCATGCGACGCCGATACCTTCTGTTAACGATTGTGGGTCCATATATTTTCCGGAGTGTTTTCGTCTCGAAAACTGCCAGTACTGATTCAATCGCTTGCATCATAACCCAGGATTCTGCGCCATATAACAAGACAGGTAGAACCAATGTCTGGTGCAGTTGGATTTTTCTTTTTTTGTCGAGAGAGGTCTTTATCATTGAATCGCTTGCTTAACCCATAGTAACACCTGTTAGCAAGCAATACTCTCCTCTTTATCTCCATGCTAACATCATTCGTTTTGTTTATATCGGGACAGAGGTAGATGAATTCTTCCACCATTTTAAATTTATAGTTGTCAATGTTCACACAGCGTCCCGAACGAGTAAACTCTTTGTTCGTTGAAACCAATAACTTCGTTTTGTCCCCGTTTACCACCAAATCCATTTTTGCTCCATTTTCTTACCCCTTCGTAGATCCATCCGTGGACATCTACACACTATTTCAATGGAGATCCTACCGTCAGCTCTTCCCGGTCTATTCGTATACGAGAACGAGAAGAGGAATTAAATCCCAGTCAATTTTTCCGCCTTTCTGAAAATTGACTCTTGATCTCACTACAATTCCTTCCCCACATCTATTTCAATGGGCCTCGCAAGAAGATTGAGAAGATTGTAAAGAATCGCATTCTACAGGAGAGTTTATCCTGCACTCAGTAAAACCTTAATGCGTCTGTCCTCTGATTTTTGCTAAAAATTTTCGAAAGATTATCTTTCTCTCCACCATTCGTAGTATTTATTACCGTCGTATAATTCAATTCTTGCCTTGCTTATTGTAGGCAAAATTTTCCTTGATATCTTTATGACAAGGTAATCAATACAGGCTAAAAATCCTAATCATAAAATCGGAGTATTCCGTAGACCGCAAGTAGTCTTAGGAGTGGAAGGAGGAGGAATACACCTAGTGGCGAATATCCTTACAGAGATGACTATCGGATTTTCTGGAGCACAGCCACTGTATTCCATCATCTGGCTCTTACTATGCAAAGCTCCAAAGAGCACTTCAATCGTGTTGGGTAATCGATATCCTAGACGGACATATGGAAGTTAAGCTCAATAATCTCGAATTAAACTCGCAACAAATCCCTTAAAAATCTCGAATATATAAAGCTAAATAGATGCAAAGCTAATAAAGCTAAGAAATGCGAATGAATTAAATTGAATATAAATACTACTCTCAACAAGATTAACAAAAAA
>JAHXMU010031107.1:23452-38319 GCA_019455685.1 Philornis downsi | reverse complement strand
GATGTTTTTACGCCTGTAAAATTATTCATTTCGGCCTAAAGGGTTGAAGTCAGGATCGCTTGAATTATTGTTTTAATGGACTGCTTCGATTCAGTCAAACTCCTCTACATCTCTTGCTTGGCAAAAAAAAAAAGACTGGTGTAGTTGGATATTAATTTGTTTCGTAATTTGCGTTAGAGACCTGCTATAACCGGTTTGGCTATGTCTGCAGTTGCTCCATCGTTCTGGGACCAAATGCTACTGAAACGGATACGTCTTCGACGCAATTCCTTCCTTTAAAATCTTTAAAGAGCAGTCCTCATTTGGACAGTTGACAGTGGCATAATTCGTGCGCCACCCTGTAAAAAAGTAGGTTATATGAAATTCAATTCCATTGCTTTTGAGTCACTCTTAGTGTAAATGCAGAATATTCTTGCGTTTGCACTAATCCTACTTCAGTAATGATTGCAATTTTGCATCTTTGTACACTTTCGACCTCCCGTCAGGTTTATTCTCCTAGACATTAAACTCACTTATACTTCAATAATGATCAGCATCTCCGTACAATTTTGACCTCGCCGTATTTAAACCTTTTCAAGAGCTTACGGCAACTTCTGTCACTTAAAGCCGCCTCGCCGTATGCCGTATTACAGGCTATCGATGCGTTCCATCTGCAGATTTCTTCAAATTAAATAATTATGTGAAAAGTATCCGGTTGTGACCTTTATTCGGCTCAAAACTCAGATACTTTCCTACAAATACTACGAGATGCTGGTACAAAATAGCTAATATATCACGGTTATGATGGAATTTTACATGTGACAATTTTCCTCATAACTTGCAAAACAGCGGAGACCTATTTATACTCCAAATAAATACAATTTCCTTTTCGGCAACAATCCTCAGTGCCAATAACCTTAAAATGCTCTTCCATCTAGTTTACAAATTACAAATTCAAATTCCCTCATACTACAATTTTGTTTTAGAATCCTTGAGATTAATTTAAGTACTTATTTATGGTTTATTTTTCAAAAGCCACCACCAAACTACCGACAATTGCTTTAAGACCGATGTGAGAGCAGCAATGCCTTTTAATTGTGATGTTAATAAATCAAAACCTTAACAAAGTGTTGCCCTGTTGTTATTGTTGCTGCTGTCGCCGTCATCGTCGTCGTCGGTCTATCGTCCTTCTTTCTTCTTCTTTCCACAGTAGAATTTTATTGCCTTCTCTACATTCCACAGCCCTGTAGGTGTTTCTTGGAAAACTCTTGCGCTGTGTATTAGTCAAGTGCTGGCTGTTTGTTTTAGACGCCTTTGAATATTCTGAAACTATTTAACATCATTAAGGGGGTCTGGATGAAAACGCACTCTTCAAATGCATAAACAAAGGAAGAAAATACGGGATTTTGTAATTCATGGTAATTATTATAACGAAGGGTACTTTTGAAAAATGAGCCGAGAGTTGAGAATAGGCCGTTTTGAGAGGGGGAGATCGCATAACCTGGTGCAATTGAACATTTTTCCACAGTTATGGTTTAAAGTGCTAACTGTTGTAAACAAATTAAGGTTTATCTTTATTTACCCCATAATGGGTGTATAACATTATTATTTTGTTGTTGTGGTTGCAAAAAAATAAAGCCTTTTTTCTTAAAGTTCAAAAAACAAATGTAAATTTTTGGTTTTGCGTTACCACTAAAGCTATGTTTCTTTATTGGCAGGATGAGATTCTGTAGCATTGGTTTGATTCTCATTGTTTTTACCAGAATCATCAGCATCGTCGTCATTGTCTTCCGATTCACTGCTAAGCACTTCACTTAGACCGCTCGCCACCGAGCTAATGGAATCCATTAGTGGCTTAATGTCAACACTGGGATATTCAGTTTTCACCACCTGTCCCATGACGTGCAGTATAGCATCAAAACGCTTTTCCAGGCGACGATTGAATCGACGCTTATGACGATAATATTTATCACGTTCGCTAAGTTTGTTCGACATTAACGACGCTGTTGGTGCTACTGTGGATAGGGATGTTGTAGGGTGTTGGGGCTGCACATTGCTACTGGTACTTCTGTCCGTACTGGTGGAGGGCATCACTTCAGCAATGGAAAGACTTTGCTGCTTCATGGAGGAGGACAAAGCGTGTAATTGGGAAAGATTTTCAGATTTAATTTCAAAAGTTTTTCCATCTTCTGTGTGCAACTCGATATTTTCCATAACCGAAGGCAAAGAGAAATTTTGTGTCGTCGACGATGTTTGATACACATATTCAGTTCCCATTGACTCCTCGCTGGTGTCTTCGAAGTAATGTAATTGTCGTTCATCCACCACAGCAGGGAACTTGAGTGTAGCACTGCCAGACGCACCTGCTGCCGCCGCTGCCACGGCCATGCGTTTAGAATAAAAATCATGATCTGTATTCCTGGCTTGGCGATTTCTAATGACGTCATTACTTTCCGTTTCGGTTTCGCCAGCACCACAAATCATTTCAAACTCTTCGTTGGTATCACTGCTGAATACATGATGGCGTAGGTGCAGATGGTGGTGTTCAACATCGTCCTCTGGCACCGTGCCAGCAACTTGTAATAGGATTGTGGTATTATTTGGTATATTTTCCTTAACACAGTCATGTTGTAATTTCATGAGTGCTGTTGAGGCGCCCTCCTTTGGCATTGTTGTTTTCCTTTCGTTATGTTCTTGTGTGCTTGACAGAGATTCGGCAATGGCCTTCTCTTGTCCCACAGTCATATCATCATCGCCTGCGTGGGTGTTTATGGTACCATTATCGCCCTCGTATGTGCCACCGCTGGTGCTGTTAAGGAATTTTTGTGTCACAGCATACGAATGTAGATTTGTGGTTTTGCGAGTCATAAACGTATGGATGGCTTCGAAAAATTCCCATTCCTGACCGATACGCTGTATCATTTCTGCGTCGATGGTTGCTTTGTTGGCAAAGCCATCTAAACGTGTTTGCTGTAAAACGCACAGGAAACAGGGAGACAGAGAACATATTAATACACGTTTGCAATTGACTGCTTCGATTGGAAGAACTCATATTTTATTTTTTTTTTTTTTTGTTCTTTATTTAGAGACAGACAAAGCATAATTATCAAAGAAACTTGGATTTTCAAATGAAAAATGTGCCAAATTCCGGGAAACCAGAAAATGTAGAAGTTGAGTACTATTTCTTTTACCTTTTAGAAAAATAATTGAATGTTTTTCTTCGAAAAAAAGGAATAAGGTAGTTCTTAATTTCATAAAAAATAGAGTGATATTTGTCGGTTATTGGTTGGGATACCAAAGAAACCCATCGCCGTTAAGCAAAATAATCTTTGGCAGCAATTCAAATGTGTCATTTCCTTGTTGTCATATTTTTTATTTGTTTACATGGTGTTTTTGTGAACATTTTTTCAAATTACATTTGCTGCACATATTTCGGCGAACTTAGTTTGAAATTGTAATTATTTTCAATAAAAATATTATATTATATAATGATTCGGTCGCATTGTTATTTTTCAAACTTTTTTATTAACATTTGTATGACGAAACGGGTAGAAGTTACCGACAAATGCATGAAATTTCTTCGTTAAAATGTCAAATTTCTGCTTATCGAAAAATTGGATAGAAATCTTTGATCCAGCGGAAATTGAACTTGTCAATGCTGCTATGCTGATGACGTTGTTGGGAGGAACTTGAGGTGATAATCGCTAAAACCGATATTTCATCAGAATTCAATCGGGTGTGCCATTCGGTTGCCATTCTGGACAAAGCGAAAAAGGCCACAGTGGCGCTATATGCGTGCAAGAAGGCAATAGGGAAGCAACGGGGATTAAGGACTCGCATTGTTTACTGGTTGTATAATGCTGTAGCAAGACCGATAATGTTGTATGGAATTATCGTCTGGTGGAAGACTCTTGAGAAATCCACATACGACTGTACTACGTACTGTAGGATACTAAGCAAGATCCAAAGGATGGGTAGTCTGTGCATCACAGGTGCCCTCCGTATCACCACCCCTTCTGATACACTGAATGTAATTTTGTATTTACCACCGCTGGACTGCCACAGCTACGGCAGTAAGACTAAGAGAGTTTTAACAGTGGTCAAACAGTGGTTATGGTCATAGTGTGATCCTCAACATAGTGCCTGACATAACAGGCACTATTGACTATACTCTGGCTGAACCACGGTCCGACAAGAAGTGTCATATACGTGTACCAGGTAGGGATACATGGAAATGTAGAACTCCTGGTATAAGACTGTATTTCGACTTCTGCGCTGACGGCTCAAAATTAAATGATTAGGTAGATATCGGAGTCTACTCCAAAGACCTAGGTGTTCATTTCAGGAAGAAGGCTACCTGATCACTGATCGGGACGCTGTCTGATTTCAAGACATGAAGCGAGATTGGAGGTTGCGACTAGTGACTTCAGCAGGAGCTATCAAACAGCTCCCCCACAGAGGAGTAGGAGTCCATAGAACACTTTCTCTGCAATTGCCCCGCCGTAGTGATCAGATGGGGATCAACACTGGACTCTTAGGGACCTAGGAGATCTGGACGATATAGATATTGTCCGACTTTAAAGCTTCTTGAGGCGCTCTAGACGGTTCAACGAGGGAAACTAGGACCATATCTTTAGTTTCCGTGGTATCACAATGGACTATGCAGTTTAAGTGAGTCTGTCTAATCAGACTGCCACCCTGACCTAACCTAATCTATACTAGACAATGTCGTGAGAATTTGGAACTAGTTTTAAAAATTAATATTAATTACTGATGAAAAAATAAGCTTGCATAAAAATTTTTTTAAGTCTGGAAGAATTAATTATTTTTAGTATCATCAATACGAAAAATGATCGATTAGGTAATTAAAAAGACAGCATGATCTTCAAAAATTGTCCAATCCACCCAATTCCAATTCTAATTCCAGAGCCTTATTTGCTTGACACACTTTTCCTTGGTCTATAAGTAAGAGAACGCAGTGTAAACTGTATGCCCCACAACAATCACTGCTGGTGTCTGGATATAGTGATGTTTACGCTACGAACGAGCCGATGCCGCAGCCAGCAGGGCCTTCGCGTTGTTCCCACAGGATTTCCTCGACAATGTGCTACTTTCTGTTGTCAATCAATTGGGGTCAGGAAATGGAAACGATGATTTTTCAACCTTTCTTGGGATGCTATATAGAATGCTGGATTGCTACGAAAATTATCTTTGAAGAAACTTTCTGCACTAAAATGTGTGTTTGGAGATATCTGTTGGACACATTTTCTATTTAGTAGTTGTAATTTTTTCCCAAATTTAGGAGACATATTTTATGTATATCTTCACACATCCCTATTCGCAAATCTTCTATGGGGTATTGCCATTAGAGCTTTTGTATTCTTAAACAAGTAAATTGAAATTGAAATATCTAAGGATTTTTTGGAGGCACATTCTTTGCACACAAGAAGAGATTAAGGCATTTTTTCTGTGCCTTTGTAGGTTCTTTCTATGCAAAAGAGTATTTGTAGAACAATTTTGTAGATAATTTGCCTATATGAAAATGCTCTTTGCAGACAGTTTCTCTATACTGATAGTCTATTGGTAGTCACACATCTACATATATATGATGAGCATAAAGGTTTCTATACAATAAACGTGTTTTTCACTAAGGATTTCTATGTGGGAAATTCCTTTGCAGTTATATTTTATGTGAAAAGCATTTGGAACACAATTCTCTTCAAAAATTGTATTTGGAAACATATTTCCACAGATAATTCTCTTTAGAAACACATTTCGGTAGTAAAATCTGCTTTGGAGATTAATTTTTGTAAGGAAAATACTTTTGCAAACACGTTTCTGTAAGAAAAACCTCTTTGTACACTCATTTTCCCGTGGAAAGCACCGTTAGACGATGAAGAAGAACCGTTTGTGCACAAAAATTATCTTTGAAGACATATTTCTGAGCGAAAATGGCATCTGGATTCCAATTTCTGTATTAAAAATGTGTGTTGGAGATACATTTATCTGAGCAAAATGTTCATTGCAGAAACACTTCCATGCAGGGAGGGGTATATTTAGAAACGAATTTCTAAAAGGAAAAAATTTCTATACGAAAAGCATATTTGCAGCAGATTTTTCTACAAGGCGCCTTTGGAGCTGTTCTACACGAAATGGGATCAGGGACAGTTTTTCTATACAGGAAATGCGTCTGGAGATTAGTTTCTATATCAATATCACATTTTAAGGTATCTTTTCTGTAAAAAAAAGCATCATTGGAGATACATTTTGATAAGGAATATACCTTTGAGGAGAATTTCTACTGCGAAGATTTCTTAGGGCACCATTTTTTTATGCCAAAAATATCTATGGAGATGCTTTGTCCATGCGAAAATTCTCCTAGACTCTTCTTCCATACGAAAAGTATTTGGGGACATATGTTACATACGAAGAATCTGGACACATTTCTATACAAAGGACCTTTTTATATAGGAAAAGCGTCACTGAAATCTATTTTTCTATAAGAGAAGTATTTGTGAAGACTTTTTCTATACGAGGTCTTTTTATAATCTTTGGGAACGTTTTTGTACACTGAGAGTCTTTAAAATTTGGAGGCACTTTTCTATAAAGAAAATGATTTTTCTGCATGATGTGTCTTCGTAGATACGTTTTTATGACAAAAATATTCACTTTTTGGACAAAAGTGGCACAGTTCTATATACATGCGAAGAATCTGGACATATTTCTATACAAATAATGACCTTTTTATATAGGAAAAGCGTCACTGGAATCTATTTTTCTATAAGAGAAGTATATGTGAAAACTTTTTCTATAGGAGGTATTTTTGTAATCTTTGTACACTAATAGTCTTTAAAATTTGGAGGTACTTCTATAAGGAAAATGATTTTTCTGCATGATGTGTCTTCGTAGATACATTTTTATGAAAAAATCTTCACTTTTTGGACAAAAGTGGCACAGTGCTATACAGTCGCGTACGAGAAATTCTTTTGGAAACACTTCTTCCATACGGAAAATGTATTTGTGTACATTTTTTAATTTTTCATTCTTTGTTTATGAAGAACTTTCCACAAAGTCGCAGACACTTTTTCTACACAAAAAGCCTCTGGGATGCTTTTTTTGTTTGAAATTTGTTTTTGAAAATATTTTCTGAAAAGCGCTCTCTGTCACATTTTTCGGTACAAAAAGCTCCTTAGAAAATTTTTTTTTATACTAATAATGCCTTTAGAAGGTTGGTAGTAGAAAATCTTAGTGGCTCTTTTTCTATACAGTAAATACCATTGGAGACGCTTTCCAGATAAGGAGCCTTTCTATACGAAGAGCAACGAAAGGTATTTAGATTTTTTTCTAAACGAGGGACATCTTTGGAGACATTCTTTCTAAACGGAATATGTCTTTCCGGACACGTTTCACTAAGAAATACTCTTTGAATTTGGCATTTTCACATGAAATGCACAAAGTTGCGTTTCGAAATGTGTCTTTGGAGACACATATCTTTGGAAAATTTGTGCATCTTTGCACGATAATTGCCTTGGGAATCATATTTTTCCTACGAAAAGCGTTTTTAGACACACATCTCTGTATGCGGAAATATTTTTGAGAGGTTTTTTGTAGACTCTTCTATTCTTGATAACTGTTTTTGGAGCCGATTTTTCTTCACGTAATGTTTTTGAAGACATCTATTTTATAAGAAACACATTTGGAAAAATTTGCATTACATTTACGTCTATATCGGATTTTTAAAGGTACTTTTTCCATGTGAACTGTGTTGTGAGGACATTCTCATAAGTATGTTTTTTTTTTTAAGATCTCTATAGGATATGTTAGCATACTTTATCTATTTAGACACAATTTTTTGTAAAGTATGTTTTCAGACAGGTATTTCTGTATCGAAATCTTATCTGAAGACCAATTTCCATCCCCAAAATAATCTTTGGGATATATTTCTATGCGACAAGCTTGTTTGAAACCATTTTTCTGAAAGAAAAGCTTCTTTTGATTTTCCTTTCTATACGAAAAATTACTTGACTTGATGAAATGAATTTGAAATGGAATTTGTTCTGAAACTCAAATATATCAGGGACATCCTGTGGAAACATTGCTGTTGCTGAATAGTTCTTTGAAGAAAGGATGTTTGAAATTACATTTCTGTATTGTAATTCCATTACGTATGATCTGTTCATTGTATTAAATTGTTTTGTGCTCTTCCGTCATTTTTTCAACTTTAGTTGATCTAAAAACAATTCCTTCTCTTTTCAGTTAAG
This sequence comes from Philornis downsi, assembly GCA_019455685.1. Lineage (NCBI taxonomy): Eukaryota > Metazoa > Arthropoda > Insecta > Diptera > Muscidae > Philornis > Philornis downsi. The sequence continues at coordinate 30,079 of JAHXMU010031107.1, read as the reverse complement.
CATGGAATGGTATTATTTGGTTTCGGAGATATTGAATTCACTGTTTTTGTTTTAATTATATTTTTAAGAAACTTTTGAGATTCTAATCCTTTATGTTTAATATGCACAATCACCATTTTTACCTTATACTGTTTGTAACGGGTGAGCATATTGGACCACTGCTTCCGAACGAAGAATACATTGAAATCATCAAGCTTGGCAACACTCAAGACTTTCCTAGAACAAAGATTCAAAAAGGAATTGTATGAATGTCAGACCTGTATGTGTGTGTGATGCACATGTATGAACTTACTTCCAAGGCAGTACACTGTTGCTTGGTTTACTGTTGAACCACGAGTCGTAATTGATGCGTGCCTCCACCAACTTTCGTTTTTGTTCAATGGTCCCTTAAAATGAACAGAGAGAAACATAATCGCAATGAATTCACGTTCACATTATATTACAGGTGGAAAACCAATCTGGCCTACCGCTACTTACATTTCTTTGATGCCCTGCGCTTGGCATACGAATGTAATTCCATGTTGTCTTCTGCCGGGGATGAATGATTGGTTGGCTGCGGCCGTGGCCTCTGGGATGACTGACAGATGCCGTAAACGTAGTTCGTTTGTTATACCGATGGTTTTTGTACAAATTTTGGAATATTATTTAGATTTTGCTGAGCAAACATGTTTTATCACTAATTTTTTGCTTTGCTTTGTACTTTTTCTATTAGCAATTGTTCCAATGGACACTGTTACGATTTCACACGTCGGCCGTCATTTTGACATGAAAAAACAAATGATTCCGTTCCGATTGGGCTGCAATGCGTTGTGAAGTTCTAGTTGGTTTTCCGCTTTCGGCTAGAACCTAATGTTTATCACATTTTTATTTTGAGCTTATTTTTCTTAATATGGCCGAAGAGAACAAAAACGAAGAGCGAATAAGTACCGCACATAAGAACAGAGAGATTAAATTACTTCAATCAATTTCAATACTCTGTTAGATATGACAAAGTAATACATTGGTACTTTTTTTGTACTTGACACATGGTACTTTTGCTAGGGTGGGTAAAGGGATCATGGGAATGGGAATAAGTCTTTTTTTAAATTAAACGATCTGTTTAATATGACTTTGTAATTAAAATTACTCTTAAAACTAGTTTGTCACGAAAAAATGCCTTTACGGGTTAAAACATAGAAGTAGAATGGCTGGCGGCGACGCATATTTATTAAGTTATGAACCCTCGAAATTAAAAAATGAACCAAGGTGGGCCCAATGTAATTGCTTAACTAATTGTGAACTGTTAACTGAAGGAAATTTGTTGTAAAGTTTCAAATACGAAAGCATCGAGTAATCGACAAGTCTAGTAAGAGTTTCTTAAACTGGCATTCGGGACAGTTAGTAGATATCTTTTAAAAAGTCGAGCTCTTTCATATCTCATTCACGGATTTACATGGTAATTTTTACTTGTTAAGTTATATTAATATTCACGAAACTGTTTTATCCGAATATACTTTTAGTCCTTTTTCATAAAAGTCCTTTTTTCAACAATTGTTATTAAAAGCTAAAGACATGTGGACGTAATCAAATTAGAAAAATTAGATTGGATCATTGAATATGTAATATTATGAATACTTCAGATGATTTTGATTTAAAAAGCAGTAAAATGTCAAATAACTTAGTGACTTAAAACTGAAGAATCATAGATACCATTTTCAGTACAGTTTTTCTTAGGTATTGTTATGAAAAGGACAGAAAGGATCTTTCGAAAATGAATGCAAATGATATCCGCAACATATTTATAAAACGTTATATCTAAAAAATTCCGATTTTGTTTCGCTTTTTAAATATAATTTTAAATGGTCTGAAAGAAACATAAAGAAATTGAAAAAAAAGATTCTTATCTACTACAACTCCCTGTGAAATTTATAACGCGACAAATTTGTAGAGCATTCTACCCTGTTAGCTCTTCATTTAAGTCCATTTGTTTTTTTTTTAACATTGAAACAGTTGAAAAATTTGAGACAGACTGTTTGGGTGTTCTACGAAAACAGTTTTTATGAAATTTCAGTAGCTCATTGAAACATTTTTATTTGATTTTTTAATTTGCATCGCAAAGCATCGGGCGGAATTGTCAAAACTTTGGCTTATGGTTACACGGTTATCTGGTTTTCTGAGGATTTAAATACACTCACTTAGTTCAGTCATGGTTTGGTGAAGGAGTCGTCCAATCCCAATCCACTGCACAACTGGCAGACATGACTTTGAGTAATTTTACATAAGTTTTTTTCTGAAAATTGTTCAAGTTAAAAAAAACCTTTCAAAGAAGTCGTGGGATTCAAATGAAAAAATGTTGAATTAGTTGCGAGTACAATGCTATAGAAGGACAAATCATTAAACTGCTAACTATTCCATCACTGGCTTACATTTTCCCTTTCTTCTTTGTCGCTCTCTATTAAAGTGAGATACGATGTTCTTGTGCTCAGTGAAAACAGCTGATTTTGTTTATCTTAATCTTTTTATTTTCATATGTGCATGTAAATTTTACTGCTACTTAGAGATGGTAATTTATCGATAATTTGAAACAGCTTACATGTAGAATCGTTTATTTGAAATATACTTTCTGTTACTTTTGAAACTATTATTTAAAAATTATGTACAACCATTTGCAAATTTTAATTTTATTTTATTTTTCTTTTCTTCTTTTTCATACCTAAAAATTTCCGCGAAACCATGTACTTTTTGGTTATTTTGTGCCACCATTACATTCTTTTTTCTTTTAAATAATAAAAAACGCACACACACACACCAATCAAAAATCCAAATATTATAGTACCACCGATAATGTTGCATGCAATGGTCATGTCGATGAACATATAAATACAAAAGAGGAAGAAGTCTACCAAGATTTGTGTGCTTTACAAAGATCGAGTAGAAGTCAGGTATTATTTTATTTTTATGATTTGTGTTATTACGCTTGTTGCAGTATATCACAGCATGTTTTCGTTTACATTGTCCTTTTTATACCTTAGATGTTAATATAATATTCCGCTTTCTTTCCCCGCCCACCTTAGATCACATCCGCCACTAGTTTTGAACAACGTGATTATGTTATACGTGAATTAATCGATACAGAATCGAATTATCTGGATGTTTTGAATGCCCTGAAGCTGAAGTTTATGGCACCGCTGGAAAAGTATTTGTCTCCCGAAGATATTAAACAAATCTTTCCAAGAATAAAGGTAAATTCTATGGCAAGGATAAGAAATTTTTTTGAAATGATTGGAGAATTACAATGTACGGTCTAGTATGCTGTTCATAGGAAAGTTTAACGGAATAGACCACAAAATCGGTTAAAAATCTATCGGAATCTACTGGTCAATAAAACACAAAATACGTATCATTCGTCTAAAGCATTTTTTAATCTATATTCCGAAAACACCTGATCGCCGCGAATTTTTTTTTTATATATTCCTTCGACTGAAAACCGAAGACTTATCAAGTGCAATTGTTCGACGATACCAGTTGAGTTTTTTGTCAGAAATTCGTTCACAATTATAGCATTGTGAAATGCGATAATAAAAAAATATTAAAAAAGTCAACATTACATTAACTTGATTGACTCTGACGTGCTTTTTTCGGCTTCGGCTTAGTTGAGAAGTTTGTTGACTGGTTTCAATTAAAGCCATGTCTGCAGAAGCCATGTCTCATCGCCAGCTATTAGGGGTTTTATGAATGTGACGTCGGAATTAATTCTTTCTAGGATGTCTTCAGCGACCTCGACGCCATCGACGTTTTGAAGAAAGTTCAGGTCTTTCGAGCGACAATGAGTTTCATTTCCAAACTATTGTGTAAAATAGTGTGAATTGATTTGTGAGACACGGAAAATTCAGCGACTAGCTGCCTCAAACTTAAATTATTATTTTCAATCATTATTTCCTTCACTTTCTCTACGTCAGATTCAGTTCAAATTTTTGACTACATCTGGACACTTTTAAATGCAGTGTACCACTCATATGAATATATTCTCAGTAAAGTCGATCCCCCATGTATCTTATGTAACATTTTCAGCGATTCGACGTACGAAATTCCTTTTACAATGTACAATTTGTCACAAATTTATCCTTTAAATTTTTATCTATTTTAAAATGAATTGACAAAACCGAGCATTCCAAAGAAAAAAAAAACTAAATCACAGATTGCATCCAAATTTCGTGTCAGTGTAGAAGACAGTTGTGCAAACTTAGCGACTTAGCGGGCTTTTTAAATGACCAATCTACGGTACTTTTTCTTTAACATAATGTATTAAAATTCCAGTATTTAATTCAAAATTAATTCAAAATTAAATTTTCATGAGGGAGCTCATCACCCAAACGAAAAAGTGATTAAAAATTTCAGAAACGTTTTGAGTAAACTATATATTTACAAATTGATCTGACAAAGCTAATACTGCTTGTGGACAATTTGGTTAAGTTTAGATTTGATTAAAGTCATCAGATTTATCTGATTGCGTGTCGGTTTCTTTAATTATGCATTGTTTGTAGGAGGAATTAATTTCGTTTAAACTGTGTATCACATAATTTAGTAGACCATATCAAGTTCTTTCACATATTATACTAAACACTTCTCTGCAATTTCAGGAATTGGTTGATATCCACACAAAATTTCTTGATAAATTGCGAGACTCTTTACAGCCCAATGCCAAAATGAAAATGAGTCAAGTATTTCTAGAGTTTCGTGAACCATTTCTTATCTACGGCGAATATTGTTCATGCCTATTGGGAGCTATTGACTTTCTAGGAGATATTTGTAAAAAGAATCAAATTATCGAACAACTAGTTCAGGTGAGTGTAGAGGATCAGTCACAGTATGACAAATTTTTATGGACTTTTACTTGCTATCTTCTTGTCTAGCAATGTGAACGTGAATATAATGTTGGTAAACTGCAGCTGAGGGACATTTTATCAGTTCCCATGCAGCGTATATTGAAATATCATTTACTGCTGGATAAGTTAGTAAAGGAAACATCGCCGGTAAGTATGAATGTCATGAATTGAATAATGATTTGTTATGATACCATTTGGAATTTATGATATCACCACTCTTTTATAGGCCCATGAGGACTATCGCTCTTTGGAAAGAGCTAAAGAAGCCATGATTGATGTGTCACAATATATTAATGAAGTAAAAAGAGACTCGGATCATTTAGTAATTATACAAAAAGTTAAGGTAAGATCTAATAAACAATGTATTTCCGTACGTCGATTTGTGTGATTTGAATGAAATTCCGCATAGCTGGCGATTTATTTAGTTTGAATTCCGAAGTTAAGATCAAGGACTTTTATAGGTATTGAAGAAAAGCGTTCCAAAAATACGTTCTGGTTATTTACTTTCTTACTGGTCTACTTAGGCGACAACTAGAACAGTGATTCGTATCTTTTACATGCTCCACACATGCTTTGAGCATTGAGTTCGTTGTCAAAGATTTTTTGTGCTGGACATGATGGGCCAGTTGGCATAGATGTCGATATACAACTCACGATCCATACAATGCCTATAATTTCCGTTAACGATGATGAATTCATATGTTTTGGAAAATTTATTTCTACAACTTCTGCGCTGTACAGCAAGGTACGTGAGCTTAGTGTCTAGTACAGTTAATTTTGGTAATTGAATAGCTTGTTATGCTCATAGTAGTATCTACTTATTAGCAAGTAATAGTACCTGAATTTGAAACCATGTTCTCAAGACTATCAGTCTTCGGTTTAGTAGCCTTTGTCGACTTTCCCAACTGCTTTACGGAAGTGATATGATTAAGCTGCCTATGTTTTGGTGTGGAGGCGGGAACTTTATAAACTCCTTAAGGCAACAGTATGAGTAAATTGAGTAAAAATTGGCAAATTTGAAAAAATCACACAAAAATCTGTACAATTTTACTACGTCTATCAAACATCTGAAACTATTTTCATTCCCCAAAACGTCAGCAATGCGTTGTATTTTATGTTATAAAGTAAAAATGCACCCTCTTCTGTATTGATAAAATACAATGCAATGACCCGAGCAAAGTTCGGACAAGAATTGCCAACTCAGCGACGGCCTTATCACCCAGGTGTATTTTCCTACAGTCTGAAACCAGCAGAGCTGCGAGATTGGCAGCGAATCATCTGCAATGAGGCTGCTCTTTGACGGCCAAACCCTTAATTCGGACATACAGTGTTGCGCAAAACAAAAGCAACAAAATGTACTCCAGACTATAAATACATAATAATCATAAAAACAAAACATTTAAAACAAAGCTTACAATTTATTTTCATAGAGGTATTATTAAGCTATAAAACCAATACATTACAACAACAACAACAATTACGTTTAAAAGAAATATGAAAAAATGTACAGCAGAGTCGGAATTCACTTGCGCAAGTGGAAATTATTATGATGAATGATTTGCTGGTGAAAAACAGCTGTCCCTGTTTTTTTGTCAATAGAGACGAGTGTTTCTATGAGAGAGGCATAATGAATTTGTCATCATACCTTTAAAATGACGACAAGTCTCCGAACGAAGCGGTGCATATTTGACATAAATCGAATCTCTCTAGCTATGCTAAATTTTTTTTTTTTTTTTTTTTTTTTTTTTTTTTTTTTTTTTTT
>JAHXMU010031107.1:0-18605 GCA_019455685.1 Philornis downsi | reverse complement strand
AAAAAAAAAAAAAAAAAAAAAAATAAAGCCTTCAGTGTCATATAAAAATAATGAATTTCTTTTTAATACACCTTTTAAAATGTAAATATATCAAAGCACACAGTAAGAAATTTACCGAATTACTAAGAACAGGGTTGCCAATTAAAGGAAAAAGTTTATTTTTGACTAACGCGATATCTATTCAGATTGGTTAAATAAACTCCTTCCTTTGAAGAAAAAGAACGTATATAAGATTTTGTCAACAAATAATTTTAAACTGATTACTTATTCAATTCAACGTATAGGACGTATATAAGATTTTGTCAACAAATAATTTTAACTTGATTACTTATTCAATTCAATTCTTCACTTTCAGGATAGCATAGTCAATCTTCATCTACTGCAAAATGGCAATGATTTGTTACAATATGGCCGCCTGTTACTTGACGGTGAATTACACATTAAAGCTCACGAGGATCAGAAAACTAAATTGCGTTATGCATTTGTTTTCGAAAAAATTCTAATACTAGTTAAACCAGCGCACATGAAAACTGGTGATATGCAATATACTTTTCGTGATTCACACAACTTAAATGAGTATCAAGTGGAACAGAGTCATTCGAGGCGCACAATTGGACGTGATTCACGTTTTAAATATCAACTGTTACTGGCACGCAAATCGGGAAAAACTGCATTTACATTATATTTGAAATCAGAACCGGAACGTGATAAGTGGCGTAAGGCGCTAACCGAAGCTATGTAAGTTGCATAAGAATGTATAAAGGCAAAAAGAAATTTAATCCGTGGACTTGTGTTTCTTGTCTTTACTCATTATAGGGAAAATCTAGATCCACCTGGTTGTCGTAATACGGATCACAAAATGGAAATTTTCACCTTTGATGCACCCACATCATGTCGACATTGTTCGAAATTTTTAAAGGGTCGCATACATCAAGTACGTTGGCATATCACGGTTTTTGCTATCGTTCGTTAAATGAGAGGATGTGTTTGTGTGTTTTTATTTGTGTGATTTCAGGGTTATCGCTGTAAAGTTTGTGAAATTGCAGTACACAAGGGTTGCATATCATCCACTGGTCGTTGTAAACAGAATATTGTGGCCATTCCACCTCCAGTTTGTGACCGACAATTGGCGAAATTCAATTGGTAAGTTTACGGTGGGGATTTTCTAAAAGGCGGTAACAAATTTAGATATTTTGATAGTTGTGAAAGTGTAATAAAGTATTATGGTTCCAAGTAAAAAAGGGGCGAAGTATCCAATAAATTCTTGATATTTCAAACTATAAGAATTAAACTAATTCAAATAAAAAAGAGAAAAAACATGAGAAAAATGATTTTGAATATAGTCGTGTTTCCCAGTAAGTCGATTAGTAAGTAATTGCCAAGTCCCCATTCTTTGGTGCTTTATCACACATTTGGATTAGTTTTAATTCCGTTTGACTGAATCATTGTATATATCAAAACCGCCTATGCAACGCATGAATAATATCGGGTAAGGTTATTATCTCACTCTTATATCGGCTTTACTGAATCTGTTAGCGTACAACCGCACATCACGACACAATTTCTTTGCTTTAATAAATGGCAGTTTTTTGTAGCATATCCAGCAAATAACAGTTAAAATCTGAGATTAGAGTCAATAGAAAGGACGTAAACTGTCCCATTGAACTCTTTCATTGAGCTTTAATGGCTAACATGGCATCATACAGGCGTAGATATTCTGTCAAGAGAATTCGTGCATTTGTCTTCCTAGGATTTCCATAGTGATTCTACGATATCACTGCGGCGCGTCTAATTCTTCACTATAAAAACATCTACACTCGTCAGGGAGATGATGTCAGTGACATCATCCCTTGACCTATTGCGAAATGTGGTCACTTTCGATATCCCCAGCTCACAGTCGCCATCAGTCAACACAGGCAGATTATATACCTTCCTAAAATCGCTTCGCGTCGAATGACATTATTACGCTAATTGTATCAATTCCACAGGAATACCAAAATCAGCCATAGCTTCAAATAAGTGTTACCGAATTATGCTGTTGAAAGCAACATTATAGTCGATGATTTTCTGTAGAACTTGTTGTAGAGTGAATATCTTATCCTTAGTCGATACGCTACGCTAATAAGGTTGAATCAGGATGGATTCTTTCACATAAAACATTTGACAGTATCGTATTAATGATCGTTAAAAAGCTTGTCCTGCTATAGTTAGTATGTACAATTAGATTCTAGTCACTGAGCATGCATCCGTTCAGCCAAATCGAGTTTATGAGCCGTGCTGCATTGCCATGCCTAGCTTTCTTTTTAACTAGTTGGTTAGTTAGCTGATCAATCGATCAGGTTGCTTTTTAATTAATCTGGTTTCTCGTGTCTTGATTAGGGGCTGGGCAAACTGCATAGTGATTCTATTTAATAACATTGACTTACACTGTCTCCTCTCCCTGAACAACTTTAACATTTTGGACAGTCCAGCTATCTTATACGTTACATACTGAAAATATATCTTTCACCTCATAAAGCGTGATAAAAATATTTTTTGTATAAGTATATTGTGACATTTTAGCCGCTTGTAAGATTAAACCATCAGAAAAGATATTTTGTCAATTGGAATCGATTCCAGATGTAATAGATGCCAAAGTTTTTATCTCGAGTCCATCCTTGTCCAGTCCATCGCATCTAAGGAATGGTGATGACGTCAGTGTAATATTTGTGGAGGATATGTCCTAATCAGATAGAGGTTCCTTCTCTTTCTATGCTGTAATATTAGGGCCAAAGGTATAAGTGCAATATTTAGATTACTGGTTTTCTCACTTCAGCTGAGCTTTCAAACAATTACTTGACCTATGGTTGAGAGATGTGATTTGCTTGGGAAATTTTTCAAAGTATTCAATAACAGTCTCTCACATTCCGACCACGAGTGTTTTGAGAAGTTTTTACTAGACATTTATGCTCTGAAGTGTTTTAGCTCCAAGCGTCCCACGAAACAAATACGATTGCACCGAGAGTTTAATACTTAGAAGCAGTTGGACATGTTTTCGCGTTTTTCCTCTTTGTCTAAATACTTTTTAAATCTCAAATCTAAAAATATTCTGTTTTTCTGGATTTTAGGTTTGTAGGCAATATGGATCGTGAGACAGCTCAAGTCCGTTTGGAACATCGTCGTGTTGGCACATATTTATTGCGGGTGAGGCCCCAAGGCGCTTCACATCCCAAAGAAACTATGTATGCACTAAGTTTAAAGTAAGTTTTAAAGGAAAAAAAAAAAATAATGTATTTAATTGCTATAATAATGATAAATAACATTCTTTCTAGAACGGATGATAATGTTATTAAACATATGAAAATCAATCAAGATCTCTCCGGTGATAATGTAACTTATTGTCTATCAACGAGGAGATATTTTAAGAATATTGTCGAACTGGTCTCCTACTATGAACGTAATGATTTGGGAGAAAATTTTGCGGGGTAAGTAAAGTAAAGGAGGAATGACAAGTTATTCAATATACCGCCTAGACATCTCTAATTACTGAACGTCGCCTGGTGGAAGTTTTGGGGTTTTCCTCAATACTTGCTTGCACTCGAGCAATGGTCACTTCATTTCGAACTGCTCGAGGTCTTCCAGCACGCGGAAGATCACAGACAGCCCCTTGTTGCCCAAAATGCTGAACCAATCGGTAAATTCTTGGAGCGCTAGGAACATTTCGAACATGAGAGAAGTTTCGATATGATCTGAATAATCGAATGCTGACTTTCAAAGTAAAATTGAACAACTTTGGTTCTTTGTTCTGTGATGAGCCTTTCCATCATAAATTTCCAAATTATTATTTAGTTAATTCTGTAAAGAGACAAAAAAAAAAAGTCTTAAACAACAAATGTATTCACTGATCAAATCTTAGCGTCCTTTATGCGCCACCCTATATATACATATAAGGTGTAAGGTGGAAGTAAATTCTTTTTTATACGATTTTCCGGAACGCATTTGGTGTAAATTGATGTATTTTAATCCCGAACAGTATTTGTCTCTAGCCATTTTCATCAAAAATTTGTAAAGCGAAGTACAGTAGAACTCCAATTATCCGAATCAAATGGGACCGGACCACATTCGGATAATCAAAAATTCGGATAATTGGATTTTTTCTGAAAAAAGGGGGTTTTAAAGTAAAAGAGCTTATTTTTGGCATTGTATGCATTTAGGTACAACATTTAGGTACAAATATGTACATACATAAAAAAAAATTCAGTGTTTCCTATACATCCCGGTCAAAGTAAGCTGTTTTACACAAGGCAAAAGCGATTCGGATAATCAGCGATTCGGTTGATCGGAGTTCGGATAATTGGGGTTCTACTGTAAACCTTTTTAACTCCGAACTAAGACTGCTTTAACAAAGCAATAAACATTCTTTTTAAAAAATGCCAACCGTAAATCATAAATGATTAAAAGAAATGTGATTACCGTTATGTCCTAGCATTTGTTAGTGTTATTTACATAGACAAAAATAAGAGAAAGGCAAGTTTCAAATGTTTTGAACACTCAATTTTTACTATCTGTAGGAATTTTGTTTTCTTATTGTTGTAAAGCAATGGAATTGTTTTTTTTTTTCTTCTTGATTAACAAAAATAACGAGTGAAGTTAAGAAAACAACAAAAAGTTTTCATAAATGAGTACTTAAAACAAAAATGTAAACCGTACATGTCATCTCGGTTGCAGATGTTTTGACCACTACTGTAAACGAGTATGTGGGTGAATAGTTTGTGTGAAAACATTTGTACACATTTTCATTTCATTTATTTGGGTCTATGGACATATAAATACTTACAGACTAAGAATTGACTTAACATATTTGAAGAAAGTTATGTAAATATGTACATTATTTTATTTAAAATATCTAAAAAGGAACAGTTTAAAGGTTATTTCTAGACATTCGAGTACAAAACTCTAGATGTTGAATTGGGTTTAAATTTCTTGCAATCCCATTTAGGATATTGAATTCAATAAACCCGCGATTCAAAGCACTATTTTGGACATCATTTGTTGAATGGCGTTTTACATTAAATATATAACGATATCTGGATGATCTCGGCGGAACATAAAACGTTATAAGCGACAATAATTCAGAACAATCAATTATACCAGCTATTATATCGAATACAAATAACAAGGTATGATAAATACGGCGACATTGCAATGACTGTAAGCCCAGGAGCCAGCATCTGGAAATATAAGCAGGCACAAAATCACCAAAGTTAATTGAAGAGAGACCCGCTGAATTCTTTCTATGCGTGATATATTGATTTGGCAAAGGGGACTCCAAACAATAGAGACATATTCTAACTTTGATTTTACATAGGAAGTATACACTATTTTTAAAGTATGTGGATTAGTGAAATCGGAACAATTTCTTCTAATATACGCTAGTATAGAATAAGCTTTAGAGATAATATAATTTATATGCCAGATGAAAGTCAGCGCCGCATCAAAAACAACACCTAAATCCATTTTTTCAGTAGTGGTGAGCCTGTAGCCAACAATTGTGAAAACCAGGTGAACTGAATCACGAGCCTTTGAAAATGAAATATGGACACATTTTGATAAATTTAATGAAAGTTTATTTAGGGAACACCAGTCAAGAAGATTATCTAAATCGTTGTGAAGATCTAGAGCTTCAAAAATATTAGAAATGTTGTGATATATTCTCAAGTCATCTGCATATAAAAGAAAATTTACTTTTTTAAAACAGTTAGAAATATCATTTATAAATAAATTAAACAATAAAGGTCCCAAAATACTACCCTGCGGCGCGCCAGATGTTTGGAAATACGGAAAAGTTTAATAACCACTAATAACGACTTTGCATATTCTATTTTATAAATACGATTTTAACCACTTTTACATCATGGAATGAAATTCCATAGATTGCTACTTAGCACAAATTATACTATGAGATACTTCATCAAATGCTTTGGCGAAATCGGTGTAAACTGTTTCAACTTGATGTCCATGTTCAAATAATGAAATACAATATTCTGTGAAAATGGTTAAATTTGTTGTGGATTTGTCATATGACACATTGCCAAAATATCTGTGGAAACTGGAAAAAGTAAAAAATTATATGGAAACGAAACTTAATTCAGTCGAATTAACTGACTTATAAACATCCTCACCCTATGTCCTTTTGACGAAGTTTACTAGATTTGCGACATTCACGTACAGAAACGAACTGGAATAATTATTATTTAATTTTGTCAAGTTTCAATTATGGCATTGATTTTAAATTAACATTTTCACATTTTAAGTCTGAATACGCGCAGAGCGTATATATCATTTGATATACAAAAACCCAAAATGTGCAGAAAGAAACATTTAAAGTAGCAAGTGTCTTTTCACCAAATGTGTTTCATGACGTTTTTAAGTCGATTGATCGATGTCTGCCTGTCTGGCTGACTGAATGGTGGATGCGATAATTGCCGCAAATCTTTAAGAAACTCCTTAAAACTGCCACACCCTTTTGATATTTCTCACACAAATTGGTAAATTTTCGGAAACTTAATCTTTCTTCTGTAATTCATAACTAATTGAATGAAGTAATCTAGATTTTCGTTTATTGTTAGAAAGTGAAATGAGGTTTAGAACGCGTGGTTACCATGCATGTTATCGTGAGTTCTAGCACGTATATTATTAATTGAGCCACGTCGGTCATGTCTATATATCGAACAATTCTTCAATTCTTCATGGTGTTCGGAATTGTTCTTAAACTGTAACAAGTTAAATTGAGTCTAACAATGGAATGCTTGTAAGTTCACTTAATATGAGGAGCTCTCCCAAATCTCATTCATGGAATCAATATTTCGGTGACGTTCCCTACTTTTCATGGAATTACATGTGCAATACTTATTACCTTTTTCATTTCAGTCTAAATCAATCATTACAATGGCCCTATCGTGAAGTTTTCGCCACTGCCATTTATGACTTTGATCCCAAAGGATCAAATCAATTGCAGCTAAAAACCGGCTGTCAAGTGTTAGTTATTGGCAAAGATGGCGATAGCAAAGGCTGGTGGAGAGGCAAAATTGGAGATGTGGTAAGTAGATTAATTGAGTTAACAATATGGCATACGACAGTTGATATATATGTGTATATGAATCCTTATAAATTGTCCTTTTACAGGTGGGCTATTTTCCCAAAGAATACGTGCAAGAACATCCGCCAACAAATGATGAACTTTGATATTATAATTATGAAATTGATTTCTCACGCAGCAAATTAGAACGTTCTCAGCAAATGAGAAAATCAATATCATTAACTATGAGAGAAACTCAACAAACACCGCCCGGTCTGGATATAATACATCAGTCATATGAACAACTACAAGAAGTTCCGCCGCCGGATCATCAGGAAATGGTTATGGTAACCGAGGGTCAGTAGTTTGCTTTATTAAATTCATCTCGCTTACCCTCCCGTCACCCCTACTACTTAGGTATATGAAAATTTTGTAGAAAACGAATAAAATCTAAATTTAAGGGCTTGAAGATTGAAGAAACATTAAAAATTCGATTTTAGCTTAGTGTACGTTTTAATATGAAACCACAAAAAAGCACAAAAAAAGAAAAAAATACGAAAAGAAGAATTCACTGTATTGGGAATGATGTCTGCAATTCACTCCAAAAGGAAATACATTTTAGACAGAGTAATTTAAATATGAAAACATGAATTCAAACATGCAAATTTTATAAATTGATCCTTCTAATTTGAAGATTTGTTGGTGTTTGCATGTACTGTTGAAAGTAATTCGTGAGTTACTGGGCATTACTCTAAGGGCATTTGTAATTTTTCAATAGGGAATATTTTATTTTTCATTATTTTCCGTTGCTCGATATTGTTAGTATACTAGGCTATGGTGAATGTTGGCCATTTCAATCGCTGCTGGCAATGCTTTCTTATATTTCTTATGCTTCCTAAGAATTCGGCCTTTCGGATTCACCATTAAATTTTTATTCCCGTTCAGTCAAACTAACGATAGAAATAGCCACTGAATTTTGGAACCTCTCCTCTGCCCCATTCACGAATATATTTTATAATTGGGTTTCTTAATTATGCTGCCGTTACAGTGTTATAATTGCAAAATAATTCCTAGCAAGTATTCCAATTTGGATTAAGTGGCTGTCGATAGTTCAGTGTAGACGTGGATTAGCAATCCCATGGAGTAGTTTGGATTAGTGGGCAAACAAAAAATCACATGTTTCTTCAATGTTATTTAATGTCAAAATAGTACCTAAAAAATTACGGTCTTCCTCGTACTTGCATTAAGTGGCTATCGACAGTTCTGTGCTTGTATAGATTAGCAATCTGATGGATCGGATCACCAATCCGGACACAAAGAAACGCTTACTTCTGTAATTTGCATTTTCCAAAATAGTTTTGAGTTCTCATCTTAGACCTAACTTTGAAGTACCAGATTTCTCTAGAGTCTGGGAAAAAAGGACTCTAATAAAAATGAACTCCCCTCAGTGTAGACGTGGATTAGCAATCCCATGGAGTAGTTTGGATTACTGGACAAACAAAAAATCACATGTTTCTTCAATGTTATTTAGTGTCAAAATAGTACCTAACAAAGATTACGGTCTTCCTCGTACTTGGATTAAGTGGCCATCGACAGTTCTGTGCCTGTATAGATTAGGAATCTGATGGACCGGGTCACCTACACGGACACAAAGAAACGCCTACTTCTGGAATTCGCAATTTCCAAAATAGTTTCGAGTTCTCCTCATCTCTTAGTACCTAATTTGAAAGTACTAGACTTCTGTAGAATCTGGGAAGAGAGGAATCTAATAGAACTGAACACCTTCCTATATCTTTTCTTATTTTCTTGTTATCTAGAAAATAGAAAAATATAATAATTGCTAGATAAAAGTTGTCATATGATAATCAGGTATAAAACTAGTAAGTTAGCAGACTTAAGTATTATTGACCCAACTTTTTAAGTTAATCCTATACCATCTTAATATGAAAAATAAACAGTACGAAACGATGGTGACAAAACTTTTTTGAAACCATGGAAGCATGATAGAAATCGATTTAATCATATCATTTAAATAAATGATAAATAAATACAAACCTAATCGAATGCAAAATATAACTTTGTACAGAATTATAATGCCAGAGGGATTTGTCAAAGAATGCACTTGATTTCCTCCTGAGATCGTTCGCATGTGTTTCACACTATTCCATTTTTTTCTTTCGTATACGCAAATCGAACTGGGACCCTAACTATTTAATATTAGATTTGCTTAGGCCGATATTTATATCGTCATTCGTTCAGACTTGGCAACTTTATTCTTCTTTTGTTAATTGGTTGTTGGTTTGTTAGTTTGTTATGATTAATTTTTTTCGCTCTACTATTCTAAAACAAAATGATATTTGCAGTTTTTTTCTTGTCTATTTTCTCTTTAAGAAATGTCGATGGTAACACTTTTCTTTAATCTTTGTACATTTTGACACTCCAAATTTTTGTTAAAATTAACTAGGATAAGCTATTTTTATCTGGAGAACTCGAAATTTGTTTATTCTAAAAGTCGAGTTGTTAATTATGTGCTCTTCGGAATAGATCCGGAATAGATCCTATCACTTTTGGTTTGGTTAATTTACGCTACATCCATTTATCTGTTGAAAAACTTGCGAGAACAGTTCAAATATAATGGTTAGAAGGGGGAAAATGGTAGAAGAGATTTTCACAATTGTTAACTAAAACCAGCCCAAGATTAGTATGGTTATTCATTGAAACCTTGTTATCCAACATAGAAGTATTTGAAATTAACTGATACTCTAATAGTTCCAAGGCCGCACAAAAGAAACAGTTTCCTCTAAACCGATGACATACAAATGCTGTTTATATGAACTGATCATAGTTCTTTGATTGCGAAATATTTAATGTAAACTAATTTACAAAAATTTATAATTTTTTTCTATCAGGTGATTTTAAATCCAAAAAAAAGGTTTAGTAAATTTGATTTTATTTGAGAAAAAAAAAAAAAAAAACAATTCTAAACTTTCAGCAATATTTCTGTTCGGTAAACAACTAAAGTGGATTACAGATCAGCCAATCCCCCCAATATTGTGAAATTCTTTTGTTAAAAGTTCAAAGATTCACTTAAAACTTTGTTATATCGTTTTTAGCGTTTACTATTATTATTTTTTTTTTCGTCTTTGTTACAAAAAGTGCCAATATATATTTTTTAATTAGTCGTGGTCGTCGTAGTCTCGTTGTATTTCATCGTTTATGTTTATTTTGTATTGATAGCTTATATATAAATATATATTGTTTTTATTTTTAAATATTTTACACATTTCTATTAAGAGGTTTCTTGTGTTGTTATTTCGAATGTTTTCGTTAAGAAAGACTTTTGCTGAATAGAATTATATACATACATATACATTCAAACATACATACAACAACTTGTACTACTACATACAATATACATACATACATATACATATATTTTTTTGAAATTATTAAGGAAACTATTGAATAATGATGAAACATATGTGCAGCTTTAATCTATCATATAAAAAAAAAACTATATATATATGTATAAGCAGATTTAAGTAATGAACAAATTATATATATTTATGCATTACATACATACAAACATAATGAATGCATAATGAGTATTTATATTAAGCCAAAACAATTTGAGGAAAAGTCATACAATGCAAAAAAAAAAGGAAGTGAAGAAAACAAAATGAAAATAAAAAACTCAAGTAATTGCAAAAAATAGTTAATATATTTTATCGTGAATTCTATATAGATACGTGAAATGTAACATATATACACATATACATAAATTCCAAACATATAGATGACTACTATTTACACAACACATTTTCGTATAATAACACTGCAAAGGAAATTCGAATTTATAAAAGTCGATTTTGAAATTTGAAATTGGGAATACAAATTTCTGTTTGGTATCAGTGAGAAACAAAAACTACAATTTCCGATACGATTGCTGTGAAGATAACTTTAATTGTGTAGTACTTACATACATACACATGTGGTCAAAATAATAAGTACACCCTATATTTTTTTTAAAGGCTCGTAGACGAAAATTTACTTCAATTAATAGAAAAAACAAATACTAACTTCTTTTGTTATGACATTAGAAATAAACTAAATACTAAAACAATAACAAAAAACAAAAATTAAATTCAGTATTTTTCAAAAAGTAAGAAATTAATCAAAAAACATTGAACAACAAATAAGTACATTTAGTTAATATAAGCAAAAAAGTAATAAAATCAAGTTTTTTCTGCTAAATTGGCTGAGTTTCGTTAAAAGCCGGTATATCCACTTTTATTTTCAATTATTTTGTTGACTCTTTTTGGCATGCTGGCAATAAGCTTCCTGCAGGTTTCTACTGGTATTTCATACCAAGTTTTTTTAAACAAAATTCCATAACTGATCCTTATTTTTAACAACCTCCTTTCCAATTCTTTGTTTCAACTCTCCCCAAAGATTTTCGATTGGATTTAAGTCCGGTGATTGACTTGGCCAATCAAAAAGGGCAACATTATTATCTTTGAACCAATCCATTACTAACTTAGAAGTATGCTTCAGATCGTTAATATCCATCTAAGATGCATACTTTCCACAGCATAGTTAAACATCGTATTTTCCAAGATATCTTTGTATTGGAATCTGGCCATTGTGTCGGTGATTTGATGTATCGGACTGACACCATACCACGAGAAACAACCCCAGACCGTAATATTGCCGCCCTCGTGCTTGACCATCTTTTTTGTAAAGCGAACATGTAATTCCTTACCCTTAGGGCGTCGAACATTCCGGGCACAGTCGTTTCCAAATACATTAATTTTTGTTTTATCACTTCACAAAATGTTTCGCCATTTTTTTTTCATGGTCTCCTCCGGACCAATTGGAATGACTTCTTGCAAACGCCAATCTAGCCTTTAGAATTTTTTTGTCTAAACAAAGGAACTCTTCTGAGTCCTGTGCTTCTTGTAATCTACGACGAACTGTGCGCGATCAATTACATTTCCAATTTCTGCTGAAATCGCTGTTGAAGACACAAACGAGTCCTTCTTCGCAATTGTTACAATACGGATATCTGTTGTTTATGAAGTTTTTTTTTTGGCCTTCCGCGAGTTTCGATGGGCTTTTTAGGCTTTAAAGCACTTTGTACAAAAAATAGCGACCGATTCATAAGTTTCTGCTATAGAACGAAGACTTTGGCCACTTTCTCTTAGTCTTGGAACAATTTTTCTCTCCTCCGGAGAACAATGACTTTTTCTATCCATGGCTGATTTTTTTTACTATATATATGTTGTTTGTTATAAATAAACATAAACAACAGTAAAATAACTAGCCTTTCCAAAAAGATTACAGCAGACTGCGAAAATATTAAAGAAAATGTGTTTATTATTTTGACCAAGTACTGAAATCACACCTGAACAAAACTCTCAATGAAAACAACGGTTTAGTTTTGTTTTTACTTTTAAAGGCATTACCATTTTAAAGTTATTTAAATAAAACAGCATTGCCATGTTTACTTTCCGATAAAGTAACTAAAATTAAACATAAAGCAAAAATAAGCAGGTGCTACTTATTTTTTCGACCATATGTGTATATAGATGGCAACTAGAATAGACTTTTTTTTATCTATTATACGCTGTATCTAGAAAATAATTTCAAGCGGTTCTTCTTCAATTCTCAACACAAAGTCTTGACAACACTTCGCTAGCCTGGTCCTTTCCGCCTGGCCGCCCTCTTCAAGTTCATTGTCGGAAACTTTTCATGCTGGAGCGTTTGGGTCCATCCGATCATACAGCTTATGGTTCATATCACGCAGATATTATCCATTACCTATGATTTGTTCATATATTTTTCGAAAAATTTATTCTTCTCCTTATCTCCAGGTTTTAATCACAGCGAAGCCGATGTAGATGACTTTATCCACCACTTCAAAGTGATAATCAAAATGATAATTTTTTTTCGAAATTTTTTGCATTTCTCTAGCTAAATCATCAGTGATACAATTTAATACCTGAACATATTGCGACGTAAGAACATATGCTGTTCCGATTCCAGTGTTGAAAACCAACACAAAATAAAGTTGACAATGGTAGCAATTTTACGAGGACAAAATTTCACGAGGTATTGTTCGCTCGAGAAAAAATTTCGCGGCATTGCCACCTTTTTTTGTGGTGGTCTCCAACACTGAATCCGGATCAACTTAATAATATGTTCGACAATATATTTGAACAATTATAAAATTGTTTCTTTTGGTATTATACGGGGTGTCCGTTGGGAAGGTATACTACTTTGTTTTATCGCCATTTTAGTAAACATTAGTCTTGACAGTTCATATTTGGCAGTCGTGAAGGAAAAATATTCGATAGACTAACGTGTTTTAATCGTTAAAACATTTTATCAAAATCAATCATCGATTATTGTGACGATGAGAAAGTTACGTGAAATTTTTGGGAGAAACTACGTGCCAACAAGACGAACTATTTATCGTCTAGTGAATGATTTCGAAGAAAGAGGATCTGTAGCTGATAGCGCCAAGCATGGACCACAATGTACTGCAAGATCGGCTGAAAACAGTACTGCTGCTCAAGAAAGTGTTCAAAACAATCCATCAACCTCAATTCAGCGCTATGCTTGGACAGGAGCTTGATCTTCAAAGAACAACTTTGTCCACAATTTTGCATAAGGATTTGTAGTTGTTTTCATTTAAGATTTAGTTGACACAAGAGCTTCTTCCACAAGACTATTTACGCCGCCGTACATATGCCAATAGAATGTTACAGCTCGCCCATGACAACCCCGATTTTCATGAAAAAATCATAATAAGTGACGAGGCACATTTTCATTTGAATGGATATGTGAATAAACAGAATAGTCGGTTCTGGGCAATGGAAAACCCTCAAATTATTCATCAGTCACCTTTGCATCCATTAAAAGTGACAGTCTGGTGTACAATTTGGTCAGGAAGAATCATTGGACCTTACTTCTTTGAAACTGAAAACGGGGTAACGGTATCGTGATATGATTGAAAACTTAACTCCACAACTGCATGCTTTGGGCTTGATTAACATGTGTTATCAACAAGACGGTGAAACATCGCATACAGCCAGGATTACAATGGAATTACTGCGAGACCTCTTTCCACAACAAGTTATTTCAAGAAATGGTGATGTTGATTGACCTCCACGATCGCCTGATTTGACTGCTCTGGACTTCTTTTTGTGGGGATATCTGAAAAGCAAGGTTTATGCAAACAACCCAGAAGCGCTTGAGCAACTCAAATAAAATATTCGTGATGAAATTAACGAAATACCGCGTGAAATGTGTGAGAATGTAGTGAAAAATGTGCTCAAAAGGACTCTCATTTGTGTGGCTAACAGAGGCGGGCATTTATTTGATATTGTATTCCATACATAATTGCCAACATTAAATACAACATTTATCAATACAAGATCTATTCCCTTTCATTTAATCAAAAATTATAAATAAACAAAGTAGTAGACCTTTCCGAAGGACACCCTGTACTTGCCTTTCACACGTTTACAAATATTGCACGTAGGATTCCCTATTGGGATTCAAGTATTTAATGGAAAATTTAGAAGCGGAATTTCAAAGCCCTGTATTGATTGAATAACTGAGTGCCCAAATTTACTACAAATCAGCCAGAGCTTCATATATGCATCATCATCTATACATGAGCGGTGGTCACCTTGTTGTGCTAAGTAATAATAATAATAATCGACAGGTCTAATAAAAGTTTTTCAATCTGACGTTCGAAATTTTCGTTAAACTGCGAGTGCTTTTTAGCGAATCTAGAGATGGAAATGATGCAACCTTTTTGAATGTGAGAAGTTTTTCAAAATCTTGTTCATGGGCTGCAAGGAAATTTGTTCAGTAGATCACTGTAAGTAAATAACTTTTAAAATCGGCTAATAATTGTAAAGGGGCTAGGACAGTACACTTTGGCATCTTGTAGTATATTCTGTTTTAAAATAGAATTTCTGTAAATTCAATATTTTGAAGACCTAGTACTTCAAAAATTGACCCATATATTCTAAAACCATTAGATGTACATAAAATAAACCTACATTTTTGTCAAAATTTCTCAAATCGAAGTTTTATAAATGAGAATCTACTTGCGAAATTACAATATAAATTATTTATAGTCATAACATTCATATACTTACATATACACATTGATTGTAATTACAAATTTTACATACAAACAAAAACAAATTACAGAAACTATTTTTATATAATTAAAATTTTTGGCAACGAAATATTTAAGAAGTAAAATTTTTTGGTCCATCCTCATTCAATCCCACCCTCCCCTCCACAAATACATAGTATATACAGTACGATAGAAGTGATCGTACCTAAAAACAGCCATATTAGAAATGAAAATGTCGAAATTACATATTTTAAAATACAACATATTTTTAAAAATATAATGAACGGCAAGTGTATAATTAATTTATTGGAAATAAAAATGTTTATATATATGTATATGTAAATGTCCCTCCCATATACAAAATTATATAGAGTTTAGGCCTATCTGTTCTTTAACACAAATTTATTTGTTGGTCTATAAAGGAATACGATTTTTTTTTTTGAAAAAACGACGTCCAACAACAAATTGAAAGATGTTTACAAATGTAATTACTATTTTTTTCTAGTGGTGTTCTATGATTCCCTTTTTTAATTTAATATCGCCGTGATCATAAACCATTTTAATATAATTTTGAGAAATCCCTTGCAATACTATGATATTTATTCCAAATTGATTTTTTAAAAGATTAAATTGCTTACTTATTAAATGGAAAAGAAAGAAAGAAAAATAGACATTCTTGTCTAGTACACACTGTTCGTTTTAAGCGCTTCGATATTCGGACCTTTTTCTATTACACCCAGTTTTGAAAATATTTTAAAATCCCGGTTCTTCCAACAGAGTTTTCGTCGTCACCTTCTGTACTGAAAACAATGTTTATATGCTCAACATGAATAGTCAACGTAATCGCTGTTTTTTGATGCGCTTGATCACGTTGGTGTCACTGTATAGCTTATACAGCTCATGACTGATACGTTAACAATGTTGCTCCACACTATTGCATATAAGATTATTATTGCCAGCTTCATTATACATATTTAATTGCTGTCAATAAAGTATTCTCTTAATTGGAAAAGTTATGCTAGGTATGAGGCAAATGTGAGCCATTATCGGTATCCAAAGGAAAAGAAAATTAAATATAAGACGAAAAAGAAATGAAAGAAGAGAATGAACTAGACGAAGAAATAAGGTGGAGCGAACAATTTCCAATCCAAGCAAGTTTTATGAAAAAGTTGACAACTGACATCAAAAAAGTGATTACCTCTCAAGAGTCTTGATTGAAGAGAATGATCCAAGATCGTCAACGAAAATGAATCCCCTATGAAAATTTGCCTACTTTTGTTCAACACAGGTCATATTTAATGGTCTCGATATCATTCTCATTTTCGCACTTACGGTAGTATTCCAATGAGGATCGTTTCCAATTTTTGTTCGTGTACCTTATACAATATTACAGTGGCTTATGAGAATCTCATACATGAAATTTAAATATCTCCTCCACGAATCTGCCGTTTCCGTTTGATATCTGCCGTATATGGTCCCAGTAAACTCGATTTTACCTAGACGGTCCTAAACAGTCACTCTCATTTCTCACATTCAGTTGTCTATCAGCCCAAATAAAAAGGCCAATATTCTTCTCCTTCTTCCATCGAGTTTGTTGTCGAAAACTTTCGGTGCCGGAGCATTTGGGTCCATCCGCACAACATATCCCAGCCAACGCAACGCCGACCACGTCGGCATATAGCTCATACAGCTCATTGTTCATGCGATGCCGATACTTTCTTTTAACGATGATGGGCCCATATATTTTCCGGAGTGTTTTCGTCTCGAAAACTGCCAGTACTGATTCATTCGCTTGCATCATAACTCAGGATTCTGCACCATATAACAAGACAGCTAGAACTAACATCTGGTACAGTCGAATTTTTGTTTGTCGAGAGAGGGCTTTATCATTGAATCGCTTGCTTAGCCCATAGTGACACCTGTTAGCAAGCAATACTCTCCTCTTTATCTCCATGCTGACATCATTCGTTTTGTTTACAGCGGAACCAAGGTAGATGAATTCTTGCACCACTTCAAAATTATAGTTGTCAAGGTTCACACAGCGTTCCAAACGAGTAAACTCTTTGTTCGTTGAAACCAATAACTTCGTTTTGTCCCCGTTTACCACCAAATCCATTTTTGCTGCTTCTTTCTCGATGCTGGAGAAGACTGCAGTAACATTTCGCAGTTTTCTGTTAATAATGTCTATGTCATCTGCATATGCGAGTAACATATGGCTTTTGTTAAAGATGGTATCAGACGTATTAACTGCAGTTTTCCTCATAACCATCTCGAACAGTATGTTGAAGAGGTCGCACGATATTAGTATGAAAATAACCTATGGAAACTAGACATTACAAAGAATATCGCTATGCTCCGGAACCCAGCAAAGTTGCGACGGCCTAGTTTACCAAGGGAACATTGATTTATGAGTAGTTTTGTGAGTAGTTTAGCGGCGGGTGAAGTTTATCAAGTTCTTGTCGCTCCATTTCACCACTTCGGTATCATAGCTGTTATTGTAGCCTGGCTATTGACACATACATGGTAAAATAATTGTTAGTTTCAAGTGTACTCTCTATTAAGATGTAAGCGGTCGACTAAACGGTCAGCATTTCTAACTGGAAAACACTGGACAACTATACAGAATTTCAATGGAGATCCTACCGTCAGCTCTTTCCGGTCAATTCGTTTACGAGAACGAGAAGAGGAATTAAATACTTCCAGTCCAATTTTCCGCCTTACCAAAAATTGATTCATGATCTCACTGGAGTTCCCTACACATATCCATTTCAATGGGTCTCGCAAGAAGATTGAGAGATGGAATGTAAAGAATCGCATTCGACAGGAGAGTTTATTCTGTACCCAGTAAAACCTAAATGCGGCTGTCCTTTGATTTTTGCTAAGAATTTTCGAAAGATTACGCTTCTATAGAGCTTCGCACCATTCGTAATATGTATTCATTTGCGTCGTATAATTCAATTCTTGCCTTGCTTATTGTAGGCAAAATTTTCCTTGATATCTTTATGACAAGGTAATCAATACAGGCTAAAAATCCTAATCATAAAATCGAAGTATTCCGTAGATCGCAAGTAGTCTTAGGAGTGGAAGGAGGAGGAATACACCTAGTGGCGAATATCCTTACAGAGATGACTATCGGATTTTCTGGAGCACAGCCACTGTATTCCATCATCTGGCTCTTGCTATGTAAAGCTTCACTTCAATCGTCTTGGGTAATCGATATCCTAGACGGACATATGGAAGTTAAGCTCAATAATCTCGAATTAAACTCGCAACAAATCCCTTAAAAATCTCGAATATATAAAGCTAAATAGATGCAAAGCTAATAAAGCTAAGAAATGCGAATGAATTAAATTGAATATAAATACTACTCTCAACAAGATTAACAAAAAA